>JAHIAM010000185.1:0-29062 GCA_021605205.1 Aegilops longissima | reverse complement strand
AAATCAGAGAGCCTTACCACCAGCCATATATGCATGTAGTGTAGGCTTATTCATTCATTGTTTTATGTGTTACATTGCCAAAGATATTCCATGTGTCACCTTGCTGGCTGCAACTTTTCACGCTATGCACTTTTCGATTTATTTAGTAAGGTGTTAGGTCGTGGTTCTATACTCGGATGCCGTTGGAGTTGATGGACTCGCTTATCTTCCAAGCCTTCCATTGTTATTATTAGATGGCCTTAAGCCATATTATTGTAATAAGTTCCTTGTGGACAACGATGTAATAAGTGTGTGATTGCTACTCTGCAATAAATCCTTCAAGTACTCGTGTGGTGTCAAGATTATCGATCCAGGGATGACACCGAGCACGAGATCGATCCATTCGGTCCGGTCGCTACAGAGAATGGTATCGAGCACACGCGATCGTAGGACACGCACCACTAAGATAAAGCCATAGATCACTACTCTCTCCCATTTTCTAACTCCTCATCTTTTCTACTCTCTTTAGGATGACGGACGCAAGATCAAGTACACCCAACCGGATGAAGGCACACCTTTTGATTTCACTTGAAGGAAGTCACTAAGTACCGAACATTGATTACCAAGCTTCACCGGACTTTCAACGCCACTCGCTCAAGAGGAGCGCTGGAAGATTCATGCTCACGCTCCAGAAGGACATTCGCCCAATCACCAAGCCTATAGATAGTGTTTTCGCACCAACTTGAGTCCGGATAGAGCATGGCAGCTCACATTACCATGGGACGCATTGGAGAAGTTTATCAAGAAGACCTCAAGGATACCATCTACCAGATTTATGACGCCGAGATGACAACCGGACGTCGTCAACACCAAGAAGGATAGATCCATTGCAGCTTTCATCCAGAGTTAAATCAGCACATTCGACGCCAGAGAACCAAATGTGCAATGACATGTTGGAGTTGCGTAAGACAAAGGAAGGATCATCGAATCGAAGAAGAACTAAAGACTACACGCAAGGACTACATGGACTAGATCGTAGCTTCGCAAGACACAATAACGATCTTAAGTACGAGATCGAAGAACTCAAGAAGAAGTTGGCGCCGTGAATGAAGACCAAGATGTCGAATACCCAAGCGACTACATTAACATCGACGACCCGATTCGGATCCAAGTGAACCCGACTTTGAAGACGGTCGGAGCAGACATCATGGAGTCTTCCACCGTTCAAATTAGTAGAAGTCCCCACATATTAGTAGTATTCCTCCATGTAAACATTATAGTACACGCACTTTTGCGATAGTTAGATCATTGTAATCCCTTGTTTGATTGAATGGAGTGATTTTGTGTGTTTTGCTCATGTGCATTTGGGTAGTGATTCCTTAGACCTTATTCTATTCTACATTTCTCTCTTCTAAACCCATCGATGCCTCCGAGACGCGACCGGATTCGCTTTCCCGCCAGAGATCACCCAATTGATCCAGCAGCGAGAATACCCTGATTCAAACATTGGTGCGAACAACAACAACAACAACAACCCACCGCCACCACCACCACCGTGGATCATCCGACTCGCTTCTTAGATCGAACCCGCCGTGTATTCCAAAGAGCACCGAGCCAATTGTAGCAGTATGACCGGCTCCGCAAGATAGGAAGGAGCTGACCACGCAGGATGCACAGATGGTGAAAGAGTGAAGTTTGCAGCACATCAGCTTGAAGGACCCGCAGCAGATGGTGGGAGAATTTCACACCACTTACCCGTGAGACACCGCCACATGGGACCAGTTTCAGCAAGCTTTCAGACTGCCCATGTTTCAGCAGAGCCATGGCCATGAAGAAGCGTGAGTTTCGAACTTACGCCAAGGAGGAAGGACTCACACAAGATGTGGATGACTTTAGAAAATTAGCACGTTATGCCCCTGATGACGCTACTACGGATGCAGCTAAACAGAGAAGTTTCTAGAAGGACTGAATGATGAGTTCAGATGCCATTGATGGTAGCAAGTTTCAACAACTACCAGGAGTTAGTAGACCGAGCTCTCATGATTGAAGGAAAGCAGCAAAGAATTGAGAACTGCAAGCGGAAGTATGGACAAGGGAAGTATAACTCGATCCCAGCAGGTTTCGTTATACCCCTAAATCAGGAATTCAGTTTCAGCATACCCATGGAGGAGGTAATTCGCATAACCATAATGGCACCAAGAATGGGAACGGAATGGAGGAAGCAACGGACAGAATCGCACCAACCCGCCAACACTATCCAAGGTAGACCTGAGTCACATTATTTGCTTTAAGTGCCGCAAGATCTGGCACTATGCAAATGACTGTCCGTAGGCGAACGGAAATGGCAATGGAAGCTCGAAAGAAGCCCAACCCTTTCAACAGGGGACGTGAACCACATTGATGTGGAGGAGGTTGAAGATCAGCCCGATGCAAGAATCGGTAAGTTTTTGGTTAAGTCATTTATCGCACTTGTTCTTTTCGATCACTGGTGCATCGCATTCATACATATCAAGGGATTTGTGGATAAGTACAAGTTACCAACCCAAGCCCTTAGGTCACCCATGCTAGTAACCTCACCCGAGCAGAGTACATGGCTAGTAAATGGTGTGATCGATCGCCACTAAGGATTGGACCCTATGTTTTCCCTCGCACCTAATAGTTCGGAATCCCAAGGATTGGATGTGATATTAGGAATGGATTGGTTATCAAAGTATGGAGGAAACATAGATTGTACCACAAGGTCAATTTTGCTCACCACACCGTAAGGAAGGAGGATTATATGTATCACGGCATGAGCCGAGGAGAGCACAAGTTAATTGCTTATCGAGTGGTACAGGAAGAAGTACCAGTGGTAAAGGATTATCCTGATGTATTTCCTAAGAGTTGCCGTGAATGCCACGGATAGAGACATTGAGTTTTTGATCGAGCTGCTGCCGTGAACAGGCCCGATATCGGTTTATCAGACAGATGCCCGCAAAGGATTTGGCGGAAATCAAGAAGCAGATTAAGGAACTATTGGATAAAGGTTTTATTCGCCCAAGTTCTTCACCTTGGGGATCACCCGCTTTGTTAGTAGAGAAGAAGGATGGATCGTTGAGAATGGTTGTTGATTACCGTGGATTGAATGAAGTAACAATCAAGAACAAGTACCCACTACCGATGATAAATGATCTGCTTGATCGCTTGCAAGGAGCCAAAGTGTTTTCTAAGATCGACTTGCGATCGTGGTACCATCGCTTGAAGATTCGGGAGCAAGACATACCCAAGACAGCGTTTACCACTTAGATATGGACTGTATGAGTATACCGTTATGTCATTTGACTGACTAACGCATGACCCTATTTCATGAACCTGATGAACAAAGTGTTTATGGAATTTTTGGACAAGTTCGTCGTGGTGTTCATTGATGACATTTTGATTTTCTCAAGGATGAAGAGGAACATAAGGAACATTTGAGATTGGTTTTGAGAAACCGAGGGAACACCAGCTTGTATGCCAAGTTCAAAAATGTGAGTTTTGGCTAAAGGAAGTTGGATTTCTGGACATGTTGTATCCGGAGAAGGAATAGCAGTTGACCCCACAAAAGTTGAGACCAGAACTAAATGGGAAGCACCAACGATAGCTTGGAGAGATTCGAGTTTCCTTGACTCGCAGGATACTACCAAGATTCATTGAGAATTTCTCAAGGATTGCAAAGCCTATGACTGAATTGTTGAAGAAGGAAAACAAATTCATATGGACTGAGGACTGCGAGGCAAGTTTTCAGGAGTTGAAGAAAAGATTGGTTACCTCACCAGTTTTGATATTGCCAGATCAAACTTAGGATTATGAGGTGTATTACACGCTCACGCCGAGGACTTGGAGCCGTGCTTATGCAGGAAGGAAGAGTTGTTTCAGATGCTTCACGAAAACTTAAGCCGCATGAGTTGAATTATGCCACTCATGATTTGGAGTTAGCAGCCGTTGTGCATGCCTTGAAGACGTGGAGACATTTTCTCATTGGAAATCATTGTGAAGTATATACGGATCACAAGAGTTTGAAGTACATCTTCACACGTATGAATTGAATCTCGACGGAGGAGATGGTTAGAGCTAATCAAGGATTATGATATGAGATTGCATTATCACCCGGAAAGGCTAATGTCGAAAGGACGCATTGAGCCGTAAGAGCCACGCCAATACCCTAATGATGGGAGGGATACCCAATGAGTTAGCCGAGGACCTTCGAGAGCTATGTTTGGAAATAGTTCCGAGAGGCTATGTAGCAGCATTGGAGATTCAATCGACATTAATGGACAAAATCGAGAAGCCCAAAAGGCGATAAGGAAGTTGCCTCTATAAAGGAGAAAATGAGCAAAGGAAAAGCTAAAGGATTTCGTGAGGATGAGCACGATACCCTATGGTTTGAAGACCGTGTTTATGTGCCCAATGACCCGTAGATCGTGAAGTTGATTTTACAAGAAGCCCATGATTCACCTTATTCGATTCACCCAGGAAATACCAAGATGTAATTGGATTTGAAGAATATTTTCCGTGGACCGGAATGAAGAAGGATATTGCGGAGTATGTAGCAGTTTGCACGTATGTCGAAAGTAAAGGCTGAACATCGAAGCCAGCAGGATTGTTACAACCATTGCCGATACCGAATGGAAGTGGGATAAACTAGGCATGGATTTCATCATAGGTTTGCCAAAGACCCGCTCAGATATGACTCGATTTGGGTCATAGTCGATCGCTTGACAAAGGTAGCTCATTTCATTCCAAATAAAGACTACCTATAGCAGTGCTAAGTTGGCAAAGATATACATGACCAGAATTGTGTGCTTACACGGAGTTCCGAGGAGCATCGTATCGGATAGAGGAACCCGCTTTACTTCAAATTTTGGAACCGGTTGCATGAAACATTGGGAACTAGATCGAGTTCAAGACAGCTTTCCACCCACGCACCGATGGATGACCGAGAGAGTCAATCAGATTTTGGAGGACATGCCGAGAGCTTGTGCACTAGATTATGGATCTAGTTGGGATGATAATTTGTCAGACGCAGAATTTTCCTACAACAACAGCTTACCAAACCAGCTTAAAGATGGCACCTTTCGAGGCTCAGATGGAAGAAGGTGCAGGACACCGTTGTCATGGGACTAAACCGAGATCGCCGCTTGTTTGGACCAGATTTGATTAAGGAGTCCTAATGAAAGTTGTTGATTCGAGACAGGCTCAAGGTAGCCCACCTGCATGTAAGAGCTATGCCGATTCAAAGCGCAGCGATTGAGTATGAAGTTGGAGACAGAGTATATCTCGAGTATCCCCGCTTGAGGAGTTAAGCGCTTTGGAGTGAAAGGAAAGTTAGCACCTGCTTGTTGGACCAGATAAGATTTTGCAACGCATGGGAGAAGTTATGTAAATTGGAATTGCTGGAGGACTGTCGAGTTCATGATGTATTCCATGTTTCTCGCTTGAAGAAATGTCACCCCGAGATAGCAGAGGTACCATTAAGAGACACAGTACACCTGGAAGCAATACTGATTGAAGGATGACTTGACATATGAGGAAAAACCGTTAAGATTCTCGATTATGCCAAAGAGAGTTACCCGCAAAGAAGGTTATCAAGTTTTGCAAAGTTCAAAGGAGCCACCACACCGAGGATGAAGCCACCGGGAAAGAGAGGAAGTTTTGCTTAAGGACCACCTCACCTATTTTCTAGTTAACCCGAATCTCGAGGGCTAGATTCATCTTAAGAGGTAGGTTTGTAACATCCCAAATTTTCAATTTGGAATGTTATACATTAGGTCATCATGCATATCATATTTTTCTCGTGATTTTTCCGATCCTAGAAATTTCACGCAACTCAAGGACCCTCGGAGAGAGTTGAAGTTTCATTATTTTCATATTTGGGATTTTCCAAATTTTGAAAATAGGATCATTTGGATTTATTTAAATTATCTTCATAAAGTTTTCCTATAAAAATATTTTGAGAGGGAATAATATGACTTTCCCAACATTTTGAAAAATGAAGATATTATAAATAAACCAAATTTGGCTTTTGAAGATTTGTTTTGCTTAGGCCAAAATGAGCATTTTAAAAAAAATTATGCATGTTTGCTGCTTTTAAAGTTCATTTTGTTCACTCATTTTAGGAGTCGGGAAAATTTGTTTTATTTAATTTGGAGTTCATTTGGTATTTTTTTAATTCATTTGGTTTAAATTTTATTTATAAAAAATTCGCCACTGGGGGCCGAGGCCCACTGCCAGCCAGCCTGTGCCCAGCCCGCCGCCTGCCCACCTCCTCTCCTCCTCACTGCTGGCCTCGAGCGCGGAAGTCCCACACACAGACGTCGCCACTTCCCGCCGGAGTCCGCCTCCCTCGCCTCCTTGCCCTCCCAAGCCACCCCCCCCCCCCTCCCATAAATACCCGCCCCCCCCTCCCTCTCCTCACCCCGCCACCACCATCCCGACTGAGCCACGCCGCTGAACTCCGCCATTGCTTACTGACGCCCCTGAGCCCCCGCCCTCCTCCCGACCTCCCGCCGAGCCCTCGCCGAGCTCGCCAGGCGATCACCGGAGGTAGCCCGCCCGATCCGTTTTCCCTAATAAACCGATCCGGTTTTATTTAAAAAAGATGTTCGGTTTTTTTAAAAACCTAGATTGGTTTTATTTTTTTCGGTTTTCTTATTTAACGAACGCTCACCAACTGCTCGCTTTAATGAACACGCTCGTTGATTCGCTTACTGACTTAACGTCCGCTATTTAAACTGTTCGTCGTTTTCTTTTAATCGGATTTAATCCGCTATTTTTCTCGATTCGATTTCGATCCGATTTTCAAAACTGTTTTATTTCTCGCTTGTTTATCGGAATCAGGTGATTCAAGCTACACGAGTTTCAGAACGAAACCGCCGTTCGACTAACCTACTTTCACAGAGTTTTGCTACTATAAAATTTTGACCTAGTTTCAGATTTGCAAAACCGAGTCGTTCTCTCTCGAGTTCCGACTTTCGGAGTTTATTTTGATTCGATTCTTTTGCAACCAGGGTTCTTAAGTTGAACTTTCTGGTTAGATCTTTTATTCGAGATTTCCCTGTGCATTAGATGAGTACTTATTGTATGCTTGTTGTTTGTCTCGTTAGATCACCCGGAGTGCGCCGCTTGTTACTTGAATCTCTAGGACTCATGGATCATCGCAAAGGCAAGTAACACTTTGATCATACCCTTCTCATACCCAGTTTTATGCATTAGATCTATTCCTAACACTTGCATGGTTAGGATCTAATTAAATTGTGGGATGGGAAGTAGATTGAGGTAGTACCTATTACCTGCTTTACTTATGAAACCTTGGGAGTTACTTCTACGCTTGCTTGTTCATGCTATGCTATGCTAGTAGACGTGGATTGGGTGAGTGAATATCCATGACAGATGTGAGATTGTTAATTAATGGTTTATCTAAGGTGGCAACCTAAACACACATCTGGGTGGATTGAGGCACCTGGTTTCCATCAGACTTGCCTGATTTCTTCGGACCGCCACCTGTGCTCTAAGGGATCATAAGATTATTCAAACTGAAACTTCCGTGCAGCCACAAGCCAATTATGGGCTCAAGCGTAGTTGACTAAGTCGTGCGAACTCTTACGGTAGGCTAGCTGATGTAGGGGATGTAGGTTGGTACGGTCTACCCACATGTAAGGTGCTAGCGCTTCGAAAGACTATGTCTCGGTCATCCGCTTCTCAAACACCATGTAGTGCGAGAATCAAGCGGAGGCGATCGAGTCTTGTGGGGAAAAGTGCGCAAACCTCTGCAGAGTGTATAAACTAATCATGATTAGCCGTGTCCCCGGTTATGGACAATTTGAGTATCCTGTAATTGAATATCATGTGAATCTCAACATGTTACTTCTAAATAAAAGTTATTGGGTTTTGATGAGTATTTTTTAATTGGGATTGAGGATGCTGTCAACCATTTTCAATGTTTAACAACCACCATGATAGTTAAATAAAACTATTCCTTTGATGTAGGGAAAATCAGCTTTATGCAATGTAACGTGAGAGCCTTACCACCAGCCATATATGCATGTAGTGTAGGCTTATTCATTCATTGTTTTATGTGTTACATTGCCAGATATTCCATGTGCTTGACCCGTTTGGGCTGCAACTTTTCACGTTGCGCACTTTTCGCATTTACGAGTAAGGTGTTAGGTCGTGGTTCTATACTCGATGATGCCGTTGGAGTTGATGGACTCGCTTATCTTCCAAGCCTTCCGCTGTTATTATTAGATGGCCTTAAGCCATATTATTGTAATAAGTTCCCTTGTGGACAACGATGTAATAAGTGTGTGATTGCTACTCGCAATAAATCCTTCAAGTACTGTGGTGTTAGACTTATCGATCCAGGATGACACCGAGCACGAGATCTGGATCCATTCGGTCCGGTCGCTACAGAAAGGTGGGGCTTTGTGATTTGACCCTCATCGCTCATTTTCTACTATCAAGGCGCGCTACGACTGGGTGCCTCCAATTCCAACCGCTGCTCCGAACTGTAACGGCGTTGCTATACACACGACAAGATTACAGCCGACGGCTGCATGATCCTACGTGGAGGCCCAGCAGTGAGCGTGCACGCAGGTGGTTATTTGTTTTCCTTTATTTTAGCTGATGCTAGTGCTGTTTAGATGAGCATCGTTTGCAGATCGTGCATAAAGTGTCGTCCCTGAAGCAATTTTGGAACTGTAATTTGGTGCATCGCACGTGGAACAAGACGGTGGATGAGCCACATGTCGGCCAATGGGTTCCTGTTAAGTGTGTCGCCATTTCGTGTGCTGACTGACCCTGCTTGAGTTGCTACGCCAACACAACAGGAGCAGCCTACCACTTGGTTTTGCTCCTTGGTGAATCCCGACTATATTGATCTAAAAAGATACGTGCTGAACTACCCTCTCCGTCTCGGTTTTTTTAGGCGTCTCGGTTTATAGGGCCTGCACGTAGTTCTAGGTCATCCATTTGACTAACTAAATATGAGTTACTATGTCACAAAAAGTATATCATTGGATTCTTAAGAGGATGTAGTTGTATTCAAAAGTCGAGGGCGGGCTTTTCTGCTTGGGTGGCGGGCAGTTCCGCCTTAGTCGGTTCGGCAGAGACGCTGGAAGACGAGGGAGTAGGCTACAAGCAAACGAGGGATGTGTGATTTGACATCGAAGTTATCACTGGATAGGTGGGGCCCGTGATTTGACCTGCCATTATCATTTTAACTGTGGCGCTCGACCGGCGTGAGTCTCCTGATTCCCCGACCACCTCCATACAGTGTGCCTCTCCCAATGCTCCACCATGTAGTAGAGGCTGGCTCTTGCATGAGAGCCCACTTCTCCACTTTTTCCTTGCCTCTCTTTCCTCCACATATGCAAAAATGCCATGTAAAGCGCACTATTGTACTTACTTTTACTTGCTCCTACAGGTGCTTAAGCTTGCCACATAGGCATAAAGTTTGATGTGGCAAGTTAATCAAGAAGAGAGAGACTAGTTTGGTGACCCAAGGAAGAAATGGTGCTAAGCGCGTGTACCTAGGTGAAAAGACAATTCTGAGTCTATAGCTAATTAAATGAAGCAAACTTAGCAACACCATTTCATTGAAGTGGTCACTCCTTGGCAAATGCAATAATACTAGTATTTCTGTGTTCTATAATATAAGAACGCTTTTGGCACTACACTAGTGTCAAAAACGTTCTTATTTTACGGACGGAGGGAGTACGTAAGAAAGAGATAGAGAAAGTAAAAAATACACTTATAGCCAACCTTATAGCCAAAACCTTGTTGTAGTATGAGTGACTAAGTGATGACTATGTATGACATGCCAACATCGATAGCCTAATGCACCATGTTAAATCTCCAAGGCGCGACCACACGAAAGCGACGCCGACGGTCGTGGTAGGCGCGACCATGATACGGGCTGCTAGCAGCCCTTGGATCTGAGATCAAACGGTCACATGCTAAGTTGTGAAAATTTGCGAATAACCTCCGTGATAGGATATTCACCCATAGGTCTAGAATCACGCCATGCAACCGCTCGATCTCAGATCCAAGGGCTCTCGAAGTCCGTATCATGGGAGAATGGAAAGCCACTACCCTGCTGCTCGCGACGCTTAGCAGTTCGCTCCTACTCGCCCTCGCACGACCTTCAATACTACGGCGGTTCGCTCCTAGTCGTCCCGTCCATTCACATTACGGCAGTTCCACTAATCCTAACCTCCTCCCAAATCCATGGCGCCCCAAATATCCACGATCGGCGGTGAGTACAGGGTTAGAACCATCATCGGCGATGAGTTCGACGTCATCTACACCCGCTTCTTCCGCCGACGGTGAAAGGATGCCTTTCTCGCCCGTAGCATGTTCAAAACTCGACGATGAGTGGGTCGCTGGGCTAGATGTTGAGTACACCACAGTCCTGGGGCGAGAGAAGGATCTAAAGGACGAAGAGAGGAAGAAGCCCTCCATGATCCAGGTTTGCGTACATAACGTTTTCTTGGTCTACCACATATGCCATGCCGACGTTGAGTGCTAGGATTTTAAGAACTTCCTCAAGGAAAAACAGTTAAATTCGTTCAGAGACTTTAAGAACGACGAAGAAGTCTCGGGTCGGATCGGCCTCGCTGTAGGCAACCCTTCGACCTCCGTAAGAATCGGCCGGTGCCCTCTCGTCAGCCTTTCAATGCCGACCTCGGCAGAGCCATGGTTCAACCTTCATACGGTAAACGGAGAAACCTCCATACACGCTTTCATCGTCATGCATGGCAGCGAATGTACTAGATATAGATCACATCCACTACGCTGCAATGGATGGCTAACTTTGTTTCAATATCTACAAGGGTTGGATGAAGAGCAACAACCAAGTGTGCGGTTCAAGAAAAGAAGTATCGCCAAGAGGAAGAGGGACAAGGACTAAGTCGAGGACGTGGACAAGGACTCCGAGTAAGGTGGCGATGTCGTTGCTCATGGTGGTTCTAAACTTCTAATGCAGGTTCACCGGATTAGTTAGTTTAATTTCAGGTGTGCTTAGTTTAATTTGAGGGTGTGTTGTGCTTTGAGCCCCAAGAACTATGTTATGTTTCTTCTCACATTTTAACTCTTCAAAGATGTACATACTACTAGTATTTCTTTAATAGAATTTAGCGCCCAATTAAGCAACGTACTAGCTTTTTTAATAGTACTATATGCATAATTTGGTGACGAGCGCTCTCTATATGTACCACCTTTTTTTAATTTCAATTTTTGCTCCATGGCGCAATCCATCGATAGTACTACTGCATATAAAAGTATACATTTTTAAAAGGCTAGAGTACTGTTCATCACATATATAGCCGCTAAATTCTCAACCTAGAATGACGTGCATGCTGTGTAGTAAACCAACACGGAGGAAGCTTAGTAAAATGAGGTGATTTTACCGAGCGATCGTGTAAGTGCATCTAGTGCCACCCCTAGTTGGTTTTGGAGTATTGACGACAAATGTGGTTGAGGGACTAATGCGCTTGTGAGAATTGTAGGATAACGCAGTAGTGTCCCCATTGATTCGGTTTACCTACCGGAGATGACCCCTAAAATGTATGAAGACATTGACGACAATGGTGGCATGTGAAGATATTCACATTGAAGACTATGACATGAGAAGACATTGAGTGAAGACTATGGAGCGCTGAAGATCGTGGTCGCTTCGTTGTTTCCTTTTCTTCTTTGTTGAGTCATAGGAACCACCGTGACCGTTAAGTGGGGTCCAAGTGATCAAAGTCGAATGATCAAGTGATGCTCAACCTAAATCCTATGTCTTCGAGCGAAGACAATGAGAGCAAAACTTATCCAGAGCTGGATGAGTCAGCTTTGCTTGTAGCCCAAGTAAAGTTGCCGTGTGTTTGAAATCGATCATTGAACACGTGTCGGTTCCTTAGTGACCTGTGGTCATTTCGACATATCAGGTCGGGTTGCCTAGTGGCTATAAATAGCCCACCCCTACACCATAAATTGGTGGCTGCTCGGAGTTAGTGCACGGCTTTTGTCGCTTGAGAGCAACCCACCTCAAGCCTTTGAGAGAGAGAAATCTTTGCAGGACAAAGCCCAAACACCCAGAGCCAAAGAGTGTTAGGCATCACTCAAGTCTTTCCGTCTCATGTGACTCAAGACTTATTACACTTGAGGACTGTGAATCCTCCAAATGGTTAGGCGTCGCGCTCGAGCATCCAAGAGTCATTGTGGATTGCCGTGAACGCAGTCTGTGAAGGTTCGAAGTCTACCTTGAAGACTTACCAGAGTGATTGGGCGAGGACTGTGTCCTTAGCTCAAGGGGAATAAGGTGAAGACGCGGTCTTCTCGAGTTGAATCTCAGCCTCCCTAACCAGATGTACAGCTTGTCACAACAATCGAACTGGTCCAACAAATCATGTGTCTTCAACAAGTGACCGGTTCTATCTTCTCCTCTCCTTACTTAGAGTTTGTCTTCGTGAAGTCATTGCCAACTTGTCATACCTGTTTGACTTCATTGCTTGACTACTTTTGTTGATTGGCTTCTCACTATCTTCCATCTTGATCCTACTACCAAGCTGCTATTGGTCTTGTACTTTCACGTTATTGCATACTTGACTATGGTTTGCTTGTTGTAGTTTATCTTCCGTTGCATATTAATTAGGTCATTTCTATTGTTTGTCTTCAAAACATCCATGTTTTGAAGACTTTCTTAAAAATCTCCTATTCACCCCCTCTAGTCGATAACTAGCACTTTCAATTGGTATCGAGCAAGGTACTCCCTTGTTCTCGTGTGATTCGTTTAACCACCGGAGTTTTAGCTATGTCGATGCAGGGATAATCAAAGTCTCCGCTGCTTGCCCCTGTTCGATGGAACCGACTATCCTTCTCGGAAGAATAAGATGCCATGCATCTTGAAGCCATTGATGTCGACCTACGGTATGTCGTCAAGAACGGCGCTCCCAAAACGGTGAAGGTGTCACCCCGCCGATGTCAAGAAGTTCATTCAAGCGACTCTACCGCAAAGAACATCATCTGTGGTCATCTAACCAAAGGACAGATGGCCGTGTGAGTGCTCTGAAACGCCGGTTAGTCTGGACTGGCTATCCAAGGTCAACGAAGCGCCTCAACCCGAGAGAGATCAAAGGATCGGTGTTCTTCGCAACCTCTTCAACCGCTTCAAGAGAAACGACAATGAAAATGTCCAGCTCACGTTTGATCGCCTCACTGACATCACAAATGAGCTTCATGCTCTCGGCGCCACTGAGATCACCAAGCATGAAATCGTCAAGACACTACTGAGATCACTTGACAACTCTTTTGACACCCTTGCCCTCATGATACAAGAATGCCCTGACTTCAAGACACTCGATCCGTCTGATACACTTGAGAGGCTCAACACACATGAGTTCCAACTTTCTGAGAAAAGAGATATCTATGGTCCCAACTATGGCCGAACTCGCGCTTTGAAGGCAAAAGTTGTTTCCTCATCTCAAGAAGAATCATCGCGGTTCCGATGATCCCAAGACATTGGAAAGGAACTTGCTATGCTTGTGAAGAAGTTCCAAGTTCACTAGGAAGAAAGGCTTCGTAAAGTCTTCACGATCCAGCTCAAGAAATGATGAAGCTTCCACTCATGACTACAAGAAGAGAACATGTCACAAGTGCAAGAAAATGGACACTATATCTCCGAGTGTCCACAAGTGGGACAATGAGAAGAAGAAGAAGAAGAGCAAGGAATATGATTCGATGACAAGAAGAAGAAGAAATCTTCAAAGTCTTCTTCCAAGTCCTCATCTAAGTCTTCATCTCATAAGAAGAGCTCATCCGCAAGGCTCGTGCTTTTGTTGGCAAGGAAATGGATTCAGAGGAGGAGTCCGCTTCGAGGAGGTGGAGGTGGAGTCCAAGAGGAGTCCGACCGGCGCTGTAAGTCCGGCTTTAGCCACAGCCTATGTTGCCAAGTCCATCTTCAACATCAAGACAATGACTTCCACACCAACGTCAAGCCGATGACAAGGACGACCCTGCTCCCACCTATCGCTTCATGGCACGTGGTGCCAAGGTAAAATCACGTGATGCTTACTTTCAAACATCAAGTGAAGATGACTCGATTGTGAATCCAAACCCAGCTACAAAACACTTGCTAAAATTGCAACCGAACAACAAAGAGCTATGGAACATACTCAAAACTGTTAGACAAAAGCGATGACCTGTTGGACGCGAAATGACACGCTCACAAATCCTTAGTTGAAGACATTAAAATCTTCATGCTAAGTACCAAGAACTTGAAAGTCGCCATGAAACGCCTCAACTACTCATGAAAAGCTCTCCTATGATTATCTTCAAAGGAAGCAAGAGCTTGAGAAATTGAGAGCGGCTCATGAAGATCTTCAAAAGAGAATGAGTCACTTACACCAACAGATCAGTTCCGCCAGATGGATTTGAACCACCATGTCTAAAATGTCTTGAGCGTGATATCGCTACCTCTCGCTGTGAATGTTCAACTGCTGCTATCGTTGCATTGTCTTCAACTACTAATGTGGTAACTAACCCTCTCATGAGGATACCACTGCTATTGCTCGATGAAAATGCTAGGTTGAAGACATTGCTTGAAACAGGATGTATAAAAGTCCGAAAGGGCATCGACACTTTATGATGTCCTCAAAAGCGATTCTGAACCAAACCCTAGGAAAGAGGGTGTTGGGTTCGAGAGGAAAATGAATGTTGATGGTTCCTACCGAAGCCCGAGCAAGATCCCAAAACCACATGGGTTGTCAAAGGGACCTTCAAGGATCCATCCACCTTATCCGGCTTTACCGTGCTAACCCTATTATCATTGATGAATCCTTTGATGCAAACTATAAGTTGTTCAAGAATCGAGAATGGTGAAGTGTTTGCGGTATATTGGTACTAATCGCAGGAATGGACCACCTATGAAGAAGATCCGGTTCCCAAAAGCTGTCTTGAGAATCTTCCAAAGAATGTCATCATGACACCACCGGGAAGAAGACAAACCCTGCACCTAAGGCGCCATATGGTCCAAAGGCTTCATACATACAGAGGACTCACCGAGTCACCCTAACGCCAATGTTTTGCAGGAAACCGTACTCAAATTTATGAATATGAGCGTGTCTTCAAACCGCTATGTTCATAGAACTAAGAACTTTTCGCTTATTCATATGAGTATCATTCATCTCCTGCAAGGCTATTTGCTAGGGCTCCAAAGTCAAGTTCTCGATGCTGCACTTAGACTCATTGCTTCTAAGCCACCCTCAAGATGTGGGTGGTTAAGAAGAATTAACTTTCTTTTGCAGAAAGGGTCTCCACCAAAATCAAAGGCGTCGATGATATTGTCGGGGACCTAAAACATCTTGTAGGGCACAAGATCAAATGCCCAAATGGTCTCACTATGTATTTTGTTCCTGAATCGTTTGCCATTCATCCTATCTGTCTTAATCTTGATTTAAGCTTCAATAATCCACTTGCCATCAAATGTTTATGCTTCACAATGCTCTTGGTGAAGCCTATCCCCTAACTGCATCAGAGGGTATGACACCTCATGCTTCGTAATGGATTATGGACAAGGATGCACTAATCATATGACTGGTGATCAAGTCTTCTCATGGACTCAACCTTACGCCCATCGGACAAGAGTCACATCACATTTGGCCGACACCGGTAAAAGCAAGGTATTGGGTCTAGGTAGAGTTGCAATCTCAAAGGATCAACACATGGATAAAGTGATGCTTGTTGAATCCTTGGTTTCAACTTGATGTCCGCCTCAATGCTTTGTGACTTGAACATGATTGTGATATTCGAAAATATCGCTGCCTTGTACTAATGGAATCGACAAGTCTCTAGTCTTTGAAGGGTATAGGAAAGATGATCTATACATGGTAGATTTCTCAAGAGGTCCACAGCTTGTCGTATGTCTTCTTGCAAAAGCTTCGAATCGTCGGCTCGCATCGGAGGTCAGGCATGTCGGCATGAGGAACTTACACACACTCGCCAAGAAGAAGCATGTCATAGGCATCAAGGTGTCAAGTTCAAGAAGGATCATTTGTGTGGTGCATGCGGTGGAAAGATGACTAGGCAAAGCACCCTCAAGACAATCATGATGACATCTCAACCCTTCGAGCTGTTACACATGGATTTGTTTGGCCCTACTCACTACTCTACCCTCACAACAACTGCTTGTCTCTATGGCTTCGCCATTGTTGATGACTACTCAAGATACACATGGGTGCACATAATTTCTACAAGACTCAAGTGCAAGATGTCTTCAGACGCTTCGCCAATCGAGCAATGAACAATTATGGCATCAAGATCAAGCATATCGGTGACAACGGCATTGAATTCAAGAACACCGGACTTGATCTTTATCTCGATACCATGGAATCACTCATGAGTTCTCTGCCCATACACACCTCAAAGAAATGGCATCGTGGAGCGCAAGAACAAAACCCTCATTGAGATGGCTCAACAATGCTCGACGAGTACAAGACACCAAGAAAGTTCGGCTGAAGCTATTGATACAAAGATGTCACGCCATCAACCGTGTTTACATCCATAAGCTTCAACAAAACATCCTATGAGCTCCTTATCGCAAGAAGCCAAATGTCGCCACTTCAGAGTATTTGGGGCTAAGTGCTGGATCAAGGATCCCCATCACAAGTCAAAATTTGAACCCAAAGCTCACGAAGGCTTCATGCTCGACACGGAAAGGACTCGCACTCCTATAGAGTCTTCAACCTTTATCTCTACAAAATCGTCAAACTGTGGACGTGCGATTTGATGAAACCAATGGTTCACAAAGAGAGTTCCTGCCAAGTACACTAGACGAAGCTCCGCCAAATAATCTATCAAGCTGATGGGAACCGTGAAATCATGCCTTCAAGCACAGCTCAAGAGGAACTTATCATTTCTGCACCTAACCAACCGAAGACAATGCTCACTCAAGACAATCCTCCCAATGATGACAATGATCAGCAAGAGCAAAGTCTTCGCCCAGCCCATCCTCGAGTTGCAAATGAAGTACAGATTGAGAAGATAATCGATAGCATCAATGCACCTGGTCCGCTTACTCGCCAAGAGCAACACAGCTAGCAAATTTCTGGGCACTTTTCTTTTGTGTCAATATCGTAACCCAAGAAAGTTGATGAAGCCTTTATGGAACCGAATGGATACAAGCTATGCAAGAAGAACTTCAACAGCCAAGCTGAACAATGTTTGGGAACTTGTCAAGCGCCCCGACCTCGCAAGCATAACATTATTGGCACCAAATGGATATATCGAAACAAGCAAGATGAGCATGGTCAAGTTGTCGTAAACAAAGCATGTCTTGTGGCTCAAGGATATACTCAAGTTGAAGGAATTGACTTCGATGAAACATTTGCTCCTGTAGCTAGGCTTGAAGCTATTCGCATACTACTAGCCTATGCTAACCACCACAACATCTTGCTATATCAAATGGATGTGAAGAGTGCATTTCTCACGGCAAGATTGAAGAAGAAGTATATGTCGCTCAACCACCGGCTTTGAAGATCCAAAACATCCCGATATGGTGTACAAGCTAAATAAAGCATCAGATGGCCTCAAACAAGCTCCTCGCTACCGGTATGATATGATCAAAGACTTCAAGAGCAAAGGCTTCAAACCTGGATCCCTTGATCCCACACTCTTCACGAAGACATATGATGGTGAACTGTTTGTATGCCAAATATATGTGGATGACATTATCTTCGCTGCACCAACCGTAAGTATAGTGATGAATTTGGATACATGATGCAAGAACAATATCGATGTCCATGATGGGAGAGCTCAAGTTCTTCCTTGGTCTTCAAATTCACAAGAAAGGAATGGCATCTTTATATCTCAAGAAAAATACCTCCAAGATTGTCTCAAGAAGTTTGGAATGCAAGATTGCAAAGGATACACGACGCCAATGCCAGCCAAACACCATCCGGGTCCCGACGACAATGGTAAAGAGTTCGATCAAAAGGTATACCGCCCATGATTGGTTCCTTACTTTACCTATGTGCATCTAGGCCAGATATTATGCTTAGTGTTTGCATGTGTGCTCGATTCCAAGCGGCACTAAAGGAATCGCATCACTTAGCTGTGAAGCTTAATTCTTTGATATTTGGCTCACACCCCAACACTCGGATTATGGTATCCAAAGGGCTCAAAATTTGATTTGGTTGGATTTTCGGATGCTGATTATGCTGGTGACAAGGTGGATCGCAAGTCTACATCGTGCACATGTCACTTTACGGGACGATCACTTGTCTGTTGGTCTTCAAAGAAGCGAACTGTATCACTCTCAACCGCTGAATCTGAATACATTGCTGTTGGATCTTGCTGTGCTCAGCTTCTATGGATGAAGCAAACTCTCAAGGACTATGGCATCAATCTGATACAAGTACCTCTCTTCTGCGACAACGAAAGTGCCATCAAGATTGCCAACAATCCTGTCCATCACTCGAAGACAAAGCACATTGAAATTCGTCATCATTTTCTCAGGGATCATGTCATGAAGAAAGATATTGACATCATTCACGCCAACACTCAAGAGCAATTGGCAGATATCTTCACAAAGCCCTTGGATGAGAAAAGGTTTTGCAAGTTACGGTGTGAGCTAAACATCTTGGAATCCTCAAATGTCTTGTGATCAAGCACACATCCTAACACTTATGCATGTTGATGACTTAGATGTGCAACATACGAAGTAAAGTATATCTTCAATCAATGAAGACTTACATTCTGAGTGTGAATACATTAACGTGGAATTTGACTTCGGAGCGCCACGATAATTGTGCGCCGTGTCTGGGTCTAATACTTCCTATACGGTGGGTAACGCCACCACCAAATTTTTTTTGTTTGAAGTGTTTCACTCATGGCGTTATTTCTGCAATATCTTCGCATTTGATTTGTCTTCAACTTCAACCTATCTTCATGTTTTTCTTCACTATGTTGATTTGATTGCTTTATATATATATATATATATATATATATATCCTCTACAACATTCACTTATAGCTATGTCTTCCAAGTTGAATCTTTTGAACTAAGTGAATGTGATCGACCCTAATCACTCTATGCTTTCTATCTCAAACTCTATCTGTCCAAATCATATGCATTCTATTGAAATCTGTCAATGTCTTCTCTGCGTCCTTGTTAGCGTAAGACACGAGACAAACTTTAAGTCTGTTTTAAATGATTCATCCTTCATTGTTGAAATCCGAGAAGCCGGAATGACCATCCGACAAACTGGCGGGCGTGGGAACGTGGACAACTCGTAGTATGTTGCATGCTTGCCACGTGCCCCTCGAGATGTGAACCGCCAGGCACTGCGTATTGCGCTGTGCCGCACACCTCCTTATAAATACATGTCCCTGCGGTAAAGAAAATCTTCTTCCACCTCTCCACCTCGTCAAAACCCTAGCGCCACCGCTTAGCTCTCGACGACGCCCGGCGACGGCGCTTAGCTGCCGCGACTTCTCCGACGCCGCCTCACACCGCCGCGAACATCGACCTCTCTGCCGCCGCCATAGGTGTCCTCCGTCGCCAAGTTAGGGCACGGTGGATTGAACTACTCGGCCTCCTTTCTTCCCGTCTAGCAGTTCTTCGAGTGGTAAATATAACTCTATTTTTACCATCTTTTTGATCCTCAAGATTCATCCTTCTTACCAAAATTGGTTTCTGCCTATACAATGTTAGATCTATTCTGTCTACATCTCATACTACCTAGTATATTCACTTAAGCTTCACAACTAGTTAGATTCCTCACTTGTACTTATTCACGGATTCGTACAAATCTGGAACCAACTCTCAGCTTATAAGTGAATGTCTTCGCATCATGAGGTCAATGTCTTCAAACTGATTTATCTTCAAAATCTTCTGAGAATGCATATGACCTCTTCCCCTTCCCTCGCATCTCTAATGCTGTCACAGTACATGTCCGTGGAGAATCCTTGGTTCTCATAGTCCGCATTCGCTTGCAGAATTCTTACATCATCAACTTAACTCTCCGGCCGCCTCGTTGGTCCAGCAAACGCAAGCCTTTGAAGCCTTTGAACGTATTGAAGCCATTCAGTTTGAAGTTCATGGCTGCAGATAAATCAGTTAGGAAGGGCGGCAGACAGCGTCGTGGGGGAACCTCAAAAGATCTTCCTGATGACCTCGCAGAGCTTTACAAGACAGATCCCGAAGAGAATTACAATCAGCGCAAGACGCGAATCCAATGGATTCGTCGATATTGGGCTGAACAATGGTTCAAGTACAATTTCGTGACCCAGGAATACGCCGAGAAGAATGCTATCAGAAGCCCTTGGGGTGATATTCTCTTTCGAGGCCTTCCACCCAAGAACATGACTGAAGCTATTGCACAGGGTTTCTATCCTTGTATGGTCCGTGGACCTCAGCCTGAGGATGTCGACCCAACGTCATTGCTCTGGTGTCGTGAAGACAATCTCTTCAAGCACAACTTCCAGCACGCAAAGGCTTCGGCCAAGGAAAACAAGAAGTCATTGGGATTAGACTTCAACCCTGGTCCCTCTGCTCCCCGGCCGACGGCTCACGGATGCGAACCCAATGTCATCGGCCCCTTTTCAAACCTTGATGGCCTCATCACTTACATCTTGGTCCAAGGTGCCAAAGTGGATCACTCTGATGACGATGCTGACTCTGATGAAGCCCCAGCTCCTGCTCCTGCTCCTACTCCAAAGCCGCAGAAGCAAAAGAAAGTCAAGTCTTCAAAGTCAACTGCTCCTCCAAAAGCTTCATGTGTGAAGCCATCGCCATCGCACCTCCCGAAGCCGCGCTCCTCAAGATCAATCCTGATTCCAAGAAGATGGAGAAGAGAAAGAAAATTGTCAAGAATACTGAACTGACACTGACTCCTGCTGCCATTCTGCGTGAAGAGCACATTGATCTGTCCAGCGATGACGATCTTGCAGATGATGCACTTGAGCAACTAATCAAGAGCAAGGAAGAAGAAGAAATTTTCAACAATTTGCCTCTCTTTGATGTGGCAATCATCCATCACTTCATTGATGAGTGGTTTGACACCCCAAACATCAGCTTTGAAGATCTTCAACTTCCAATTGGCCTCAGCGTCCCATTCAATGGAGCCATTGCTTCTGAGCTAGCTCTTGCTCAGCGCATTGTTGAACTGAAGCATAAGATTGACTATGAGAAGGCTCAGTTGAAGAAGCATATGGCTGCACTCAGCGTGCAAGATGTCAAAAACTTCAAGGTCATGATGCACGACCTCAAAGAAGCCTTTCTCAAGAAGCGCGAAGAAGCCAGAGGCTCTCATGAGTGCATGAAGAGTCTGACTGACAAGTGTGTGCTAGCCTACAATGAGGCTGAGAAGCGCAAGGCTCTTGGCCATCCTGGCATTGACCCTCGAATGGCTACAAAGAAGAAGAAGACTTCAACTGACCAAACTGCACCTTCAAGGCAGGAAGAACCCCGCATAGTCTTCCCAAGCAGCATGACTGCTCAAGCCAAAGGTCAGTCAACCGCTTCAATGTAAGAAGACGAGGGCTGCCGAGGTGAAGCCGAAAAAGGAAACATCCTGAAGCCTCTGATGCTGCTCCCTCCAAGAAGAAGCTCAAGACCAAGAAGAATCGGGCTGCTCCCACAGAGCCCTTCGTTGTTGAACCCATTTCAATGGTTCGCCCTGCCTCTACTATCCAAGAATGACGGATGATAGTTCATGAGCCTGCTTCCACAGAGGCTCATGAAGCTAAAGACATTCCAGCAGTTGATCCCATCACTGCTGAAGACATTGGTCACCATGACAATGTTGAAGATGATGAAGTTCTTCCTCAGATCAAACCAAACCCGGGATCATCGCCTGTTCTCACGAACAGCGAACTCATCAGCATTGGTTGTCCTCTGACGCCAATTGCTCAGGATGCTTCATGGGCTGATCACCCACAGCAACAAGACTCCCCTAGTACTCCCCAACGACAAGTCACTCCCTAACAACAACAACAACAAGAAGAGGAAGACTTTGAGGCCCAGGCAACCCCATCTCCAAAGGCGTCGCCAGCATTTTGCAGGCTTCGCAAAGGTCAAAGGCCTCAAGTACTCTCTCGAGCGCTCCTGAAGGAGAAGTGCACCACCAACCTATTGCACGCCAAGTGTTTTCGGCCACTCCAACCGTGAATGTCTCCGAGTCCGAAGCCAAAGCTGCTGAAGACAATCCGCTGCATCACCAAGACACCCAAGAAGAAGAAGAACGTGTCCCTACACCCCCGTTATTGAAGAAGTTATTCTCGATATCAACGTGCGGTTCGACCCTCCAACTCCTCAAGTGGAGGTTGAAAACATTGAGGCTGCCACCTCCAACACCAATGAAGCCAATGACGTGGTCATGGCTGAAGCAAATGTGGAGCCTGCACCAACATCTCCTCGGCCAATGAAGGAAATGTGCTCGGCCAATGAGGCAACTGCCTCAAGCATCTGGCCGAGCAGCTCGAAGCCTCGCTTGTTGCCATCGCCCAGCCCGCCACCAAGGCCCTACACAATTGAGCAAGTATACAACTATGGTCACTAATCACAAGAAGATGGCCTGCTCGTCCCTCCGCCTCATGCCTCTAGTCCTCAGTTTGAATATCATGTTGGGCATAGGCCTCTGGTCCAGAAACCAAAGCCACGACTGCCAAGGTTTCCAGGCACTGCCACCTCTACATGTTCTTTCAATGCAAATGGCTTCAAAGCCCACAACACTTTCTTTGACAGAGCAAAGAACCCCTACACAAGGCCAAGGATATCATCTGACCGTTTCTGGAGCTATCAGCAACGAAGCTATTACTCCTGCGTTCTATATGATCAAGGGCGCATTTTCCCTCATATGCGCCTCGACACTGAAGCCATTGCTGGACTGCCATGCTTAGAAGAAGCACTTGACTGCTTTCGAGATGCAGGTCTGCTCGGCTTCGTAACAGACAAAGAACACTGGAATGAAGAACTGTTGCTTCAATTCTATGCTACCCTCCACATCCGCGGCTACTACAGAGATACGAAGACATGGGTTCTCGAGTGGATGACAGGAAATGTTCATCATGAAGCCAAAGCTCTTGACGTCATTGAGCTCACAGGCCTACCCACTCCCGGAGAGCTGTTTGAACCTGGTTGTCAACTCCATCGCGATGCACTAGAGAGCATCTTTCATAAGCCAGAGCCCAACATGAGCCAGATGTTGAGCATGATGAAGCCTCTGCCACATGACGCTGAATACCCTCATGAATTCCTTGTTGATGACCTTGAGTATATGCCTCGCATAATATATCACATCATCAAAGCGAACTCTATGGCCTATCAAAGGGCATTCATCATCTGCAAAACTTGAAGGATCCATGAAGACATTGGTCTTTTACATCCTCAATGGCATCAGCTTCAATACGCAAGAATTCTTCATCCGGCAATTGGCTGCATCTGGATGTGATCTTTTTAGTCTAAAATTTTATGCTCCATGGGTTATGCGCCTCATCAAGATGCACTCTGCTATCAACTATCAACCTTCTGCTAGCAATCATCTGATATTTCTACCAGAGGTTGATATGTCTGTTGAAGCCATATACCCTGAGCCTGCCAAAACGCCACTTTGTCTTCATAATGCAGATCACCATAGCTTCTCTCAACCCATGGAAGGCGCCCAAGCAAGATCTCGTGTTCATCCTCCGGCTGGGAACACACGCCCGCCTCACCGCGCGCGGATCGAAGCTACCGAGAGCACAATTGGCCAAAGGCCTCGAAGCGCCTCACGTCCTCAATGATCGAGAACTTCTTGTCGACCGCATCGTAAACAAGATAAGCATCACTCCTGGCTCAAGAGATGATGCAAAGCCTCTTGGTGGACGCCAATCGATTCAAATCTTGCCACCAAGAATGCTTTTGTCACTCACGAGACCCATCGGCAATCATGGAAGAGTTTGACCCTGCTCGGTCAAGCAGATCTTCAAGACGATGGCTTCATCGAACGCTTCAAGTTTGACTCCACTCTCCACGGAATGCAGTCCTACGATTTAACTCCATCACTTGAAGACTCGACTATTCTTCCTCCGCTGCAACCGTCAATGCCAGAGTGATCGATGATGAAGCCGATGCTACTTCACCGCCTCTCTTCGCACGCGATCGACACTTTGCACTAAGTTCGCTCGCACCGCCAACCAACAACGACAACCCCGCTGCATCATCTACTTCAAGAGGACGAGTAGATGCTCTATGTCTTCAAACCTTTTGGTCCTTATCGACAAAAGGGGAGAAGCATATGAGTTTGATAGTCTTCAAGCCGGTTCATAAGGGCGGTTGCATAATATTTTGCCTAGTGTTTACAACTCTCGCTTTTGATACATTTGGTTCTTTGAGTTGTAACACTTAAACTCGATGGTCGCTCGCTACTTATTTGCTTTACTCTGGTGCGATGATAAATTCCGCATGTGCGATGATAACTTCCGCACTTAGATCATTCTGCAGACGTCCATTTTTCATTATGCATGTCATTCTCTTAGTTATATCATTTCATGCATGATGAATTATCTTCATAAGTTGAAGAGGATCTCCACAAGTACAACCTGCCATGTGCATTTGCATTCCAAAAGCAAACTACTTATATGCACATCTTCAGGGGGAGCCTTTGCCACTTATGAAGACAATTCCCTATCCTTTACAATTTCACATACTTTATCCCCGTTGAAAACTTCAACCAGTTTGTCATCAATCACCAAAAAGGGGGAGATTGTAAGTGCATCTAGTGCCACCCCTAGTTGGTTTTGGAGTATTGACGACAAATGTGGTTGAGGGACTAATGCGTTTGTGAGAATTGCAGGATAACGCAGGTAGTGTCCCCATTGATTCGGTTTACCTCACCGGAGATGACCCTAAAATGTATGAAGACATTGACGACAATGGTGGTATGTGAAGATATTCACATTGAAGACTATGACATGAGAAGACATTGAGTGAAGACTATGGAGCGCGAAGACTGTGTCATTTCGTTGTTTCCTTTTCTTCTTTGTTGAGTCATAGGAACCACCGCATCGTTAAGTGGGGTCCAAGTGATCAAAGTCGTAATGATCAAGTGATGCTCAACCCAAATCCTACGTCTTCGAGCGAAGACAATGAGAGCAAAACTTATCCAGAGCTGGATGAGTCAGCTTTGCTTGTAGCCCAAGTAAAGTTGTCGTGTGTGTTTGAAATCGACCATTGAACACGTGTCGGTTCCTTAGTGACCTGTGGTCATTTCGACATATCAGGTCGGGTTGCCTAGTGGCTATAAATAGCCCACCCCTACACCATAAATTGGTGGCTGCTCAGAGTTAGTGCACGGCTTTTGTCGCTTGAGAGCAACCCACCTCAAGCCTTTGAGAGAGAGAAACTTTGCGAGGACAAAGCCCAAACACCCAGAGCCAAAGAGTGTTAGGCATCATCAAGTCTTTCTGTCTGTGACCTGAAGACTTATTACACTTGAGGACTGTGAATCCTCCAAATGGTTAGGCGTCGCTGCTCGAGCATCCAAGAGTCATTGTGGATTGCCGTGAACGCAGTTCAGGAAGGTTCGAAGTCTACCTTGAAGACTTACCAGAGTGATTGGGCGAGGACTGTGTGTCCTTAGCTCAAGGGGAATAAGGTGAAGATGCGGTCTTCTGAGTTGAATCTCAGCCTCCCTAACCAGATGTACAGTTGTCACAAAGAATCGAACTGGTCCAACAAATCTGTGTCTTCAACAAGTGACCGGTTCTATCTTCTCCTCTCCTTACTTAGAGTTTGTCTTCGTGAAGTCATTGCCAACTTGTCATACCTGTTTGACTTCATTGCTTGACTACTTTTGTTGATTGGCTTCTCACTATCTTCCATCTTGATCCTACTACCAAGCTGCTATTAGTCTTGTACTTTCAATGCTATTGCATACTTGACTATGGTTTGCTTGTTGTAGTTTATCTTCCGCTGCATATCAATTAGGTCATTTCTATTGTTTGTCTTCAAACATCCATGTTTTGAAGACTTTCTAAAATCGCTTATTCACCCCCTCTAGTCGATAACTAGCACTTTTAGATCGGGGGGAGCATGGCCTCATCATGCGGTCCCACGGTCATGATGTACCAAGGCGATGCGCGTGTCCCTCTTGAGATGTAAGCAATACTAGTACGCGGTTTGAGATGATGGCGAACCAAGTGTGAAATAATGATTGCTTCGTCTGTCTGGGAAGGTGCGGCATTGTGATTTGACGCCTCATTGCTCATTACTACTATCGTGCGGTTGCAGTTAGTGGGGGTGCGTCCCCCCGCTGTTCTCAAGACCGTTATTTGGTGCTTGACACGCCGACCGGTTGCTATATGTCCCACATGTCAGCGACAGGAAGTACATAATTGATGAAAGGGAGCGTCGACGGAAGAGTATACTACAGAATTCATGAAAGGGAGCGACTTAGTTTTGGAAAAATCTGTTTTTACGGAGTACCTACCCACTAGGGTTTATAGGGCTCATCTAAAAAACATCCGTTTTTCCGTTTGATAAGTCTCAATTCTACTATACTAGTAGTAGTACCATTACATGTTGGATTTCGAGGTGCGTAGTGACCCGACCTCGATGGTCAAGTCTCGTGTTTCAAAGGTCATCCCTCGGATCGGTAATGCCGATACACAAGATTACTGGAGGATTTATAACAGAGTAGCAATCACACACTTATTACATCGAATGTCTCAAAAGAGAACTTATTGAAATAATATGGCTTAAGGCCATCTAATGCGATAACAGCGTAAGGCTTGGAAGATAAAGTGAGTCCATCAACTCCAACGGCATAGCTGAGCTGCACGGCAACGCACTCCATCGAACCTTACTCCTCGCTTGAAAAGTCTCGCAACATAATACGTTGCAGCCCGAAACGGGTCAGCACATGGAATATGCTGGCAATATAACACAGTAGAGCAAGAATAATACTATCACTACATGCAATATTTGGATGGTGGAAAGCTCTATGGTTATAGTTTTTGCGTAAAGCCAATTTTTCCCTACGACAAAGGAATATACTTTATTTTAACTATCATGGTGGTTGAAACATCATTGAGAAGGTATAACCCCAACTCAATCCCAATTAAGGTAATTAACATCCTAGCAATATTACTCGAGAGTGATGAGATACATGCGAATACTCAAGTACTAGATACTCAGAATTGTCCATAATCGGGGGACACGGCTAACCATGATTAGATTGTACACTCGCAGAGGTTTATGACTTTTCCCCACAAGACTCGATCGCCTCCGCTGATTTCTCGACTACATGGTGTTTGAGAACCGGATGACCGAGACACAGCTTTTCGTAAACATTAACTCTCTACTCCGTAGACCATACCAAACCTACAAAACCCACTACCGCTGATCTACCTCTTCAAGAGCTTCACGAATTTACTCAACTATGCTAGAGCCCATAGTAGCTTGTGGCTGCACACGGAAGTTTCTAGCATGAATAAACTCAGTTCCCTTTGAGCCTGGTGGCGGTCCATAGGAAGATCACACGGTACCCCGGATTTCCAAAGATAAAACAGACAACACTGGGTTCCCTCAGTGCCTCAATCCACCCAGATGTGTATTAAAGTTGCCACCTTAAGTTAAACCATTAATTAACAATCTCACATCTGTCATGGAATACACTCAAACCCAAACCACGCTCTACGAGCATAGCATAGCAATATAAGCTTACACGTAGAAGTAACTCCCAAGGGTTTGATAGTAACAGGCAATAGGTTCTACTCAACTACTACTTCCCAACCCACAAGTTAATGACATCCTAATCAATGCAATGTTTGAGGATTGGAACTAATGCATAAAACTGGGTATGAAAAGAGTATGATCAAAGTGTTACTTGCCTTGCCGATGATCCGTGAATCCTAGAGACTCAGAGTAACACGCTTCGACTCCGGGAATTCTATCGCAAGCAAACAATAACATACATAAGCAACAGGCAAAGATGCACAAGAAAACTTCAACTCAAGGAGGCTGACCAGAAATTTCAACTTAAGAACTCCGTTCGCAAAAAGAATCAAACCAAACCGAGCAACAAAACTCAAACGGCGAAAGAAATAAGATCCGCATTAATCTGAACTAGGGTCAAATTTTACAGAGGCAAAACTTGTTTGAGTTGGTTACTCGGAAAGAGGGTTTCGAGATGAAACTCCAGCGCTTGAATCGCTGATTCCGATAAACGAGCTTAAAAGTTATACTAGTTCGAACATCGGATCGTAAATCACGATCAGAAAATCACGGAATAAATCCGATAAAAAATGATTTAACAGTTTAACGAATCGAACGCTCGTTAACTGAACCTAACGACGAACGCGTTTCGTTAAACGAACGAACGAGCGAACGCCGCTAAATAAATAAACCGAGAAAAACCGGTGGTTTTTTTCTTAAAAAATGGTGACTTCAAGCAGATTCTTCCCACAAGGGCGGCGCCAGGGCTAGCGAGGCGCGGCGGGGCTCCGCGACGGGTAGGTGGTGCAACGACGGGCGGGCGGCGATCGTGAGCGGGCGGCGGGCGGGTTGGCCTGCCGATCGGGCCTTAGGCCCAACGCCGGGAATTTTTAAATAGTTCATTGGCAGAAAAATTCCTATAAAATAAAAATAAAAATCTAAAATACCAAAATAAATTTTCACCGCCTAAATGGAATATTTAGAACGAGATGAACATTTTCTTGGCCCCTAAAATGCAATTTTTTTTAAACGAGCAAATTTTTCTAGGGCAAATAAAATTCCAAATAAAATCAAATAAAATCCAAATAATGATTTTAACATTTTCCTCCAATATTTCAATTATTTTGGAGAAGTCATATTATCTCCCTCATTTATTTTTAATATGAAATATTTTCCTAAGAAGAATAATTTAAATCAAAATCCTCGCTCTCAGATTTGACAAAATCAAATATGAAAACCGAAAATCCCCAACTTTCTCCGAGGGTCCTTGAGTTGCTTAGGATTTCGAGGATTGCGAACTAAGATGCAATAAAATATGATATGCATAGGTGATCTATGTATAACATTCCAAATTGAAAATTTGGGATGTTACAAAGTGTGTTAGATC
>JAHIAM010000184.1:0-22999 GCA_021605205.1 Aegilops longissima | reverse complement strand
GGGCATTGGTCCCGTTGAGCCACGTAACCGACCAATGTCTTGTGCCGGCACGTGCGGCACGAAAGTTTAGTCCCACCTCGCTAGCTGAGAGGGGCGCAGAGGCACTAGTAGAAAATGGGCTTTCGGCCCGTGCCTGCGCCAGCCCATTAGTCCTTGTTCAATCCAGTAACCGGACCAATGGAGCTATTTTCCCGGTTCAGGAGCCTAGGGGCCGGCCGGGCCACGGGCCATTGGTCCTGCTTCGTCTGACTTTTGTCCCGGGTTAGGGACGTAACCAGACCAATGGTCCTGGCTCCTGCCCACTGATTATTGGTCCTGCTGGTGGCATGAACCGGGACCAAAGGCTTCCCTTTAGTCCTGTTCATGCCACCAACCGGGCTAATGGTGCTGTTTATATATAGCCCTCTCAAGCAAGAGCAGAGCACACCGCCTGCTTTTTCCGCCGAGGGGAGAGGGCTTGGTGGTGCTCTAGCTCACCTCCTATGCACACAAGGTGTTCATGGAATGCCCGTGCCACACTACTTAAGGTTTCTCCTCTCCAAGCTCGACCGCCAAGCTCCATTTTCCTCAATATTTATCTAGGTTTAGCGGTCCGTCACGCCTGGCCCCTCGCTTTCATCGCTGCCGATAACCCGCGCCGATCTCATCGCTGCACCACCGTGGTGAGCCTCTTGTTCTTATCTTCTTTCAAAGGAAAATATTATTACTTGTTTGTTTAGATAGATACTTGTATTATTTTCTTACTTTTATTATTGCATCTTATATAGTGCGATGGTTTTGGTATCCACCCCTCACCGCCCTCGCCCTGCCTATGATCTCGATGTGGTATATATTATCTTTTCATAACTATTGGTTCATTTATTGTTTATGAAAATTATGCCACCAACGTGACATAGATTTTATTTATCTAGGAGGTTGTTGAACCGAAATTCCAACCGACCCTATTGTCGAGAGGTTAAATTTAGTTGAAGAAGAAAACAATTTCTTGAAGGAAAAAATAAAAAACTTGAGGAGGAGAAGATGATATTGAGTTGCATGTTATGGATGTCGCCGATGATCACAAGATCAAGATGGATGCAATGCGCTTGAAGATGAGAAAGATTAGAAAATATGCCATTCATACCGAGGCTTGGTATCATTATGCCGTTGATCAGCTTGTTACCTTTGGTTGCGATTATGATCGATTTGTTTTCGCATTGAAATGTTTTACATAGTTTCAATGTATGGTTTAATTAATTTAGATGTTCGCAGAGCTTTGTGTTGTTAGATGAGAACTATGTATGTACTTTGGTTTTATGTGATGATGAACTTCTATTAATTTGGTCACTTAATTATCTATTCATGATGTTCAGAATGATTTTACACACTTAATTATATATAATGCACGCAGATGAACCGCAATGGATGTAATGATGACATACACCTCCGAGTACATTAAGGGCGCATGATTTTCTCAAGTGGTTGAGGCAAACAAGCAGAATGGTTTTATGTGTTGTCCATGCCCTATATGTGGGAATACGAAGTCTTACTCGACCGGAAAATCCTTCACACCCACCGCTTTACAAGGGTTTCATGCCACACTATAATGTTTGGACGAGGCACGAGAAATAGGGGTTATGATGGAAGACGGCGAGGAAGAAGAGTACGATGACAACTATGTGCCCCTGAATACGATGATGCTATCAACATCAAGATGCACTGCACGATGTGCACGATGGTGCCGGAACGGGCGAAGCTGCTGAAGATCAAGAGGAACCAGACGATGTGCCCGATGATGATGATCTCCACCGGTCATTGTCGATGCAAGGACACAATGCGAAAGTCAAAAGGAGAAGCTGAAGTTCGATCGCATGTTAGAGGATCACAAAAAGGGTTGTACCTCAATTGCGTAAGATGGCAACACAAAGCTCGGTATCAGACTAATTGCTGCAAAGGAAGGCGAGAATGTCGTGCTCGATAAAGGATTTGAGAAGCTATCAAAATAATGAGGAAGAAGATTCCAAAGGATAACGAATTGCCCGACAAAGACACGCGCAGCAAAGAAGGTCGATGCCCTCTAGGATTGGAGGTGGAGAAGATACATGCATGCCCTAATGACCGCATCCTCTACCATGGTGCCTACAAGGATCTGAATGCATGCCCGTATGCGTGCATTGTGGTATAAGATCGCACGAGATGACCCCGTGATGTTGACGGCGAGCCTCCCAGTGAAGAGGGTTCCTGCGAAGGTGATGTGGTATGCCCTATAATACCACGGTTGAAACATCTGCTCGTAAACGGAGAGCATGCCAAGTTGATGCGATGGCACAGTTGAGGACCGTGAAGAAAGACGGAAGTTGAGAGCACCACGACGGGTCGCAGGGGAGAAAAATCGAGAGAAAGTATCGGGATGAGTTTGTAAAGGACCCAAGGAACGATGGTTGCTTTTAAGCGCGATGGCATTAATCCTTTCGGGAGCAGAGCAGCAATCACAGCACCTGCCCGTGACTCTATGTATGTATAATCTTCCTCCTTGGATGTGCATGAAGCGGAAGTTCATTATGATGCCGCTTCTCATCCAAGGCCCTAAGCAACCCGCAACGACATTGATGTGTACCTAAGGCCATTAGTTGAAGAACTTTTACAGCTGTGGAATGGAAACGTGTAACGATGTGGATGAGCACAAAAGGAGGAATTTGAACTAAAGGCGCTGTTGTTCGTGACCATCAACGATTGGCCCGCTCTCAAGAACCTTTCAGACAGCATAAACAAGGATACCACGCGTACGCACCGCTTACTTGACACCGATAGTATATACCGGAAGCTGCAGAAGAATGTACCGGGCCGCCGATTTCTTCCGACCAACCATCATCGTCGAAAGAAATGCAAGCATTTCAAAGGCAAGGCAGATCACCGGAAGAAGCCCGCCATGCGCACCGGTGATCACGTTTGCTATGGTCAATGATTTACACGTAATCTTTGGAAAGGGTCCCGCGGACTAGCTGTTCAATGACGCCGAGAATCACGCACCCATGTGGAAGAAGAAATCTATATTTTGGGACCTACCCACCGAAAGACTTAGAGGTCCGCTTCCATCGACGTGATGCACGTGACGAAGAACCTTTGCGTGAACCTGCTAGGCTTCTTGGGCGTATGGGAAGACAAAAGATACACCGAGGCACGAGAGACCTGCAACGCTTGCACGAAAAAGAGGGCATGCCTCCGGCAAGATGAAGGTCCCGCCAGCCACGCTTCATTTAAAGAAGAGAAAGAAATATTCTTTCAATGCCTGCTCAAGATGAAGGTCCCGACCGCTTCGTCGAATATAAAGGGAATAATAAATATGCCGAGAAAAGTTCCGTAACCTAAAGTCTCATGACTGCCACGTGATTATGACGCACCTCGCTTCCGTTGCATTGAGGGGCTTCTACCAAAACGTCCGATTAGCCATTGTGAAGCTATGTGCATTCCTCAATGCAATATCTCGTAAGGTGATCGATCCAGAAATCATACCAACGCTTAAGGAGTGATGTGGCTAATGTCTTGTCGGGCTGAGCTGGTGTTCCCACCATCCTTCTTCAATATCATGACGCACGCCCTAGTTCATCTAGTCGATTTAGATTGTCATTCTAGGGCCCAGATTTCTACACAATATGTACCCTTTGAGAGGTTCATGGAGTCCTAAAGAAATATGTTCAGAATCGCTAGGCCGTAAGGAAGCATCTCCATGGGCCATCAAACAGAGGATGTCATCGGGTTTGGTGTTGACTTCATTCCTGGCCTTAAGAAGATAGGTCTCCCTAAATCATGTATGAGGGGAGACTGCTGGAAAAGGCACGCTTGAAGGGACTCAATAATATGCAGGACGGATATTCTTGGTCTCAAGCACACTACACAGTTCTACAGTAACTCTACCTTGGTGACCCTCAGATGTCGATGAACACAAGAACAACAAGGCCCAAACCGTAAGTGCATCTAGTGCCCTTAGTGATTTTGGTGTATTGAAGACTTATAGGTTAAGTAACTAATGCGCTTGTGAGTGTACACAGGTCTATAAGTCTATGAGGAGTTTGATATTTACAGAAAGTCGAATTTCAAAAATGAATTTCTTCAATCAAGAATTTGATATTCAAGACTTTCAAGACTTTGAAAGTGAAGAAATTGGTGTGACCTTGAAGACTTGGTATTCATTTGAGGAACATGAAGCGTGAAGACTTTTGTTTTCGTAGTTTCATTTTCTTTCTTGAGTCATAGGAAACACCGTGATCGTTAAAGGGGTCGAGGAAATACTAAGGAAAAATTTCCATTTGATGCTCAACTCAAAATCCTACACCTACCAATCCTTCAAGTGAAGCTTTTGAAATCTCATACAGCTTCAACAATTTCTTCAAGGATGTAGATGAAGCTCTTCCGTCACCGAGGAATTTGTTCGATCGAGGAGTTAGGAATTCGCCAAAGGCGAATTGCCTACACAAAGGAGGAACATGATAGCCCCGAGGAATTTGATGTTCAAATTCGACCGCAAGGTTGCATGCCGCTGTCCAAAATATCTTATCCACCTAACGGTCATATCATTGAAGGGCATTTATGTCTTATCATGTCGGGCTGCTCCCTAGGCTATAAATAGCCGCCTCACAACCACTAGTTGGTTGGCTGCCCGAGAGAACTTGACACTTGTCATTTGAGAGCAACCCATCCTTTGAGGACTTTGAGCGAAAATCATCAAGTGAGGAAAACCCAAAGTGAGGAAAACCCAAAACCAAACCCCAATAAACCCAAAGTGATTGAGCATCATCAAGAAATTGATCCCGTGGATCCGACGCTTTTACCTTTGAAGACTGTGCTTCTTCCAGACGGTTAGGCGCCAAGGTCTAGAGCATCCAAGAGGAATTGTGGATCGCCGAGTGACCAAGTATGTGAAGGTTTGGAAGTCGCTCAAGACTTACCACGAGTGATTGGACGAGGTCTGTGGACCTTAGTTCAAGGAGAATACGGTGAGGACTTGGTGTCCCGAGCTGCGTGCTCAAAGGATCGGTGTCCGGACTGCGGTCCTCGAGTTTAAATACTCAGCCACTCCAACCAGACGCATAACCGAGACAGCAGTTGAACTGGTCTACCAAATCATTGTCTTCACCAACCTAATCGGTTCTATTTCCTCAACCCTTTCATTTCTCATTATCGTGTTGAGTGTTTGTCATATCTGTGTTTGAAGACTTTGATCAAGACTTTCTCAATTTCCCCGCTCAATTTCTTCACCGCTTTGTCTTCATCTTGTGTTATCCTCGTGATTACGCTTTCAGACTGTGATTGTCTTCATTTCATCATGATGACAATGCTTGTAATCTGTTATGCTTACTTGAGTACTTATTCCGCTGCATGTATTTCTTCGCTAAGGAATTTCTCACCGCAAATTCTCAAGGAAGAATTTGTAAAATTCATAAAAATCGCCTATTCAACCCCTCTAGTCGATATAACGACTTTCAATTGGTATCGAGCAAGGTACTCCTTGTTCTGTGTGATTTTGGTTTAACCACCGAGTTTTAGTTATGTCGATCGCAGTATGATCAAGGTCTCAGCAGGGTGTCCTACCTTCGATGGGACGGACTACCCCTACCGAAGAACAAAATGCTAATTCATCTTGAAGCAATTGACAACGATCTCTGTATGTTGTGACAAAAGGTGTTTCCTCACCACACCTCTCCGAATGATGCTGATGTGAAGAGATTCAAGCAACTCGATTTCAAGCGAAGAATATCATATGTGGCCATCTCGAGCAAAGGCCAATATGGAAGAGTGAGTGCTGGAATCGCCAAACTCATTTGGGACAGGCTGTCCAAAGTAATGAAGGTGTTTCAACTCAGCGTGACTCTCGAGTTGATGTTCTTCAAATCTCTTCAACCGCTTCAAAAGACTCGACAACTAAAATGTTCAACAAACCTTCGATCGCTTCACCGACATCTCAAATGAGCTTCAAGCACTGGTGCCACCGACATCACCGACCATGAGGTGGTGAAGAAATTGCTAAGATCGCTGATTCTCATTTGACACTCCGCAATCGATGATACAAGAACGAGCTGACTACAAGTCTCTTGATCCTGCCGATATCCTCGAAAGGCTAAATACTCACGTGTTCCAGCTTGCTGAAAAGAGAGATCTCTATGGTTCGCTATGGAAAAACACGGCCTCAAGGCCAAGGCTGAATCTGAATCGAGAGTGAAGAATCGTAGTAGCCTTGGAGATCCTCAAGAATTTGGCCAGAGCTAGCACTGCCGTGAAGAAATTCCAGAAATTCACAAGGCGTGGTCGTTGGAAAATCCTCAAGAAGCAGTGATTCCTCATCTAGTGACTATAAGCGAAGACTTTGCCACAAATGCAAGAAACCTGGTCACTATATCCAAGATTGTCCTCTGGGAAAAGGAATTAAGAAAGAAGAAACACAATGATTACAGCCTCGATGACGAAGAAGAAGAAGAAATCATCAAAATCTTCATCATCAAAATCCTCAAAGCCTTCTTCTCACAAGAAGAGCAGCTCCAAAAAGGCTCGAGCATTCATTGGCAAGGAAATGGACTCAAGCTGAATCGAGGAAAATGAGGAAGAGGAGGAGTCTCAAGAATCTGAATCTGTGTGGCTAGTCCGCTCTTGCTATCGCTTATGTTAGCAAGTCCATCTTCAACATCAAGAAACTGACCCACCGACAAACCTGATGAGGAAAATGATGATTACGCCCCACCTATTGCTTCATGGCAAAAGGTGCTAAGGTACTCAATTTCACCTCCTCCAATCCAAAGGAAAATGAATCATGAGGATCTTAAGCCCAGCTACTCTAAACTTGCTAAGATTGCTATAAACAACAAAGGGCTTTTGAAAAGGTTCAAAACATGCTAGATAAGAGTGATGATATGTTAGGTGAAGAAATGGATCGCACTCAAGCCCTAACTCGAAAATCTTCAGAAGTTCAGCCTAGGCTTGACAGCCTTTCAAGGTCATCATAACACTCTCTTATCTCGATCATGAGAAACTTTCTTATGAATTTCTTCAAAGAAAGCAAGATCTTGAGAAGCTAAGAGCGAAGTTATGAAGATCTTCGTAGGAGCGATTCATTACTTGCTCAACAAATCAGCGCTTCTCAAGAAGAATTTGTTCCTCCATGCTTAAAGTGCATTGAACGTGAATCGCTAATTCTTCACCTGAATGTTCAAATGCTTCAACTGTTACAAATTCTTCACCTGCCTCTCGCTATCACTAATTCCTCACCGAGGACATTGCTAGTATCATCGACGATGCAGGGTTGAAGGAATTGTACATGACAGCATGTACAAAAGCCTCAAAGGGCATCGACTTTTGTGATGTGCTTAAAAGCAGATCCTCAACAGAAACCCTAGGAAAGAGGGTATTGCCTTTGAGAGGAAACTCAATGTCGATGGAACGATCGAAGCCCGAGCAGCAGATCCCAAAACCTCATGGGTTGCTGCAAAGGGACCTCCAGCTGATCCATCTACCTTATCTGGTTTTACATGTGAATTTCCTCATTCGATGATGAGTCATTTGACTCAAACTATAAACTGTTCAAAATCAGAATGGTGAAGTATTTGCTAGATATGTTGGCACTAATCGCAGAACGGTCCCCTATGAAGAAAATCTGGGTTCCCAAGAAATGTCTTGAAAGTCTTCAGTGAATGTCCTCATGACACCACCTGTGAAGAAAAGGAACCCAGATCAAATTCTTCATATGAACAAAATTCTTCATATGGATCCAAGTCCTCATACGGACCAAATTCCTCACGTGGATCAAATTCCTCAAAAGGATCAAAGTCCTCATATGATTATCATCGTATAACAACTCGCTTCGCAGGTAGAGCTAAGGGCTATGAATATGTGCATTATTCTTCAAACCATTATGTTCATAAGTCCTCAAGAATTTCTACTTATTCATATGCTTACCCTAACCCCTCTTATGTGAAACGAAATGGTTTGGCCTCTATGCCACCATTCTCATATGGTTCTCGCAGAGTGATGAACTTTGCCACCCCTTCGATGTGGGTGGTGAAGAAAAGAACTAATCTCTTCTCAGGGTCAGTCTCCACGTGCCTCAACGCCTCAAGAATTTGCGGGGCCCGACAAAATGCCTCGAAAGGACGCAGTTAATCATGATGAAATGAACTTTCATTTCACACGCCCTCATACCGCTTATCTAAATACGATCGATGAAATTCATCCGATGAACTTGATATCATATTCTTCACCGATGAAGTATATGAGATCGTAAGTTGTACTAATTCATCCGCAGGATGATCAACCCAAAGCCACCGAGTGGGTTCTCGATAGTGGATGTACAAATCACATGACCGGTGACAAGAATCTATTGATGGATGCTCCTTATCACCGCCACATCTCAAGCATATCATCTTGGCCGACAAAGGCAAAAGTAAGGTATTGGGACTTGGTAAGGTTGCTATCTCTAAGGACATGCACATGGACAAAGTCATGCTTGTTGAGTCCTTAGGATATAACCTCATGTCGCCTCAATGCTTTGTGATCTTGATATGGTTGTTATCTTTGGCAAGTATCGCTGTGTTGTGATTATGGAAGTCGACAATTCCAAAGTCTTCAAGGCTTTAGGAGAGGAGACTTGTATATTGTTGATTTCTCAACAGGTCCACAACCGGCCGTGGTGCCTACTTGCAAAAGCTTCGTATATCTGGCTATGGCATCGACGACTTGGTCACGCAGGCATGAGGAATTTGCACACGCCATAAGAAGAAGCATGTCATTGGCATTGAGAATGTCAAATTCTCAAGGATCACTTATGCGGAGCCCGTGAAGCTGAAAATGACCAAGGCCAAGCATCCAAATAAGACTATCATGACCACTACTCGCCCTTTGAATTGCTTCACATGGACCTCTTTGGTCCCAATCATTACTCAGCCGCACTAATGATGCATCTCTTTATGGCTTTGTTATTGTTGATGATTACTCTCGCTACACATGGGTACACATTGTTACTTACAAAATCAAGTGCAGGAAATCTTCAAACGATTTTCCTCGAGGGCTTCAACCAACTTTGGTGTGAAGATCAAGCACATCAGGAGTGACAATGGAACTGAGTTCAAGAATTCCGGTCTTGATGATTATCTTGATGAACTTGGTATTACTCATGAGTTATCTCGCCCCTATACTCCTCAAAGAAATGGCGCCGTGGAGCGCAAGAACAGTAACTCTTGTTGAGATGGCTCGTGACTATGCTTGATGAATACAAAACGCCTAGTCGCTTCGATTGAAGCAATTGACACTCGCGCGCCACATCATCAACAGAGTATATCTTCACAAATTCTTCAAAAAGACTGCCTATGAACTCCTCACTGACAAGAAACCCAATGTAAGTTATTTCAAAGTCTTCGGTGCTAAATGCTGGATTAGAGATCCTCACCACACCTCTAAATTTGCACCGAAAGCACATGAAGGTTTTATGCTTGGTTACGAAAGGACTCGCAGACACCTACAGTAGTCTTCAACATCGTGACTTCACAAGATTGTTGACATCAGAGATGTGCGGTTCGATGAAACTAATGGCTCGCAAAGAGAGCACCTACCTTCGTGTTAGATTTAACCAGCACCGAGGATTCTATCAGTTCAAGGCAACCGAGGATGTCATTCCTCATCAAGAAACTGCTGAAGAATTCATTCCTCAGACGCCAAGAACGCCGAGCTGATGCACCAAGAAAATGTCAAGAAAATGGTGCCGAGGAAAATGATCAATTCCTCAAGACAACCAGCTCATCCTCGCGCTGCAAAAGAAGTGCAAGTTGACAAGATCATCGATGACATTGAAGCGCCAGTCCTCTCACTCGCCAAAAGCTTCACACTTATCTAACTTTTGTGGGCACTATGCTTTTGTCTCTATCACAGAGCCCACTAAGGTAGATGAAGCATTTCTAGAGCCGGAGTGGATTCAGGCCATGCAAGAAGAATTACATCAGTTCGAGCTCAACAACGTCTGGAACTGGTCAAACGCCCAGATCCTCGCAAGCATAATATCATTGGCACAAAGTGGATCTACCGCAACAAGCAAGATGAAATGGTCTTGTGGTGAGGAATAAGGCACCACTAGTAGCTCAAGGCTACACGCAGGTTGAAGGAATTGATTTCGATGAAACTTTTGCACTGCTGCTAGACTTGAGTCTATTCAAGATATTACTCGCCTATGCTAACCATCACAATATCACTTTATATCAAATGGATGTGAAAAGTGCATTCCTCAATGGTAAGCTTGAGGAAGAAGTATATGTTGCTCAACCCCTGTGTTTTGAAGATCCAAAGAATCTCGACAAAGTCTTCAGACTAAATAAGGCCCTTTATGGCTCTCAAGCAAGCCCTCAAGTGGTATGATACATTGAAGGAATTCTTCGTGAAGAATGGCTTCACACCCGGTTCACTCGACCCTACTCTCTTTACTAAATCTTATGATGGTGAACTATTTGTGTGCCAAATATATGTTGATGATATTATCTTTGGCTGCATCGACCAACGTTATAGTGATGAATTTGCCTATATGATGAGTGAAGAATATCAAATGTCTATGATGGAGAGTTGAAATTCTTCTTAGGTCTTCAAATTCACAACAACACAATGGCATATTCATATCTCAGAGAAATACCTCAAAGATGTCCTCAAGAAATTCGCATGCAAGATTGCAAAGGTGTCAAAATTCCTATGCCCACAAATGGCCATCTATGCACCGATGAAAATGGTATTGACTTCGATCACAAGGTATACCGCCCATGATTGGTTCTTTATTGTACTTATGTGCATCTAGGCCAGATATAATGCTTAGTGTTTGCATGTGTGCCCGATTTCAAGCTACACCAAGGAATCACACCATAAGGTCTGGAAGCATATTCTTCGATATCTAGCTCACACACCATCACTAGGATTATGGTACCCCAAGGGCTCTACTTTTGATCTCATTGATATTCTGACTGACTATGCTGGTGATCGTGGATCGCAAGTCAACATCTGGTACTTGTCATTTCTCGACGATCTTTGGTCCGTTGGTCCTCAAGAAATGAATCTGTGATCACCGTCTCATCGCTGAAGCTGAATACATTGCTGCTGCTCGTGTTGTGCTCAATTGCTATGGATGAAGCAAACCTCAAGGACTATGGCATCAACGTGAAGAATGTGCCTCTCACTGTGACAATGAGAGTGCCATCAAGATTGCTCACAACCCAGTTCAGCACTCAAGACAAAGCACATTCAAATTCGCCATCATTTTCTTCGTGATCATGTGTTGAAGGGCTTACATCTCCATCGAAAGCACGTGAAGATCAAGAACAGCTAGCTGATATCTTCACTAAGCCCTTGGATGAGAAGAGATTTAGCAAGTTGCGTGTGAGCTAAATATCTTAGAATCTTCGAACGTTCTTTTGAAAAGGACACACATCCTAACACTCATGCAAAATTGATGACTTAGATCTGCAACACATGAAGAAACGCTTTTCAATCAATGAAGAATAACACTCTAAATGTGAAGAAATTAATGAAGAATTTGATTCTCGTAACCCTACGACAATTGTACGCGTGTCTGAAATCATCATTCTTATACGTGGGTCACGCCACCACCAAAGTTGAAAATCTTCAATTTAAGCTTTTCCTCGCTTTTGAAATTCTTCGTTTTTCAAATTCTTCAACTTTGCAAAATCTTCACTGCTTCCGCTGCCTTTTCTTCATTGGCTATATATATATATATGGATTTATGTCCTCTACAGCATTCACTTATGGTTATTTCTTCAAGTCGCTCGCTAAGTGAATGTGATCGACCCTTCCTCTATGCTATACTCAACCCAATCAATTCACAAATTCTTCATGTGCGTTCTATCGTGAAACTCGCTCAAATTCTTCACCGTGTCCTCGACAAATGAAGAAATTGCGAACGGAACTTTTAAAACTAATCTTATCCAAACTTCGATTTTACCATTAAACCGCTCCGCATCCCACGATGCATTATTATATCCACCCACGATCGCACACGATCTCCACTACATCAGACGTGGGTGACACATGTCGAGAAGGGAAGCGTCAGGCACGCTCGTCCTAAATCTTCTGACGAGCCGCTTTTCACCGTGGCTATAAATACCTCTCTCCCTTCCTCACTTTTTACTCGCCGACCTCTCTCCCGCCGAGCTCCTCGAAACCCTAGCGCCACCGCTACTCCATCGTCAGCCGTGAGGAAAAGCTTCACTGCTTTGACCTCTTCGCCGACGATTTCTACCGACTGTGGAATTTCTTCACTCATTGTCAGCCAGTAGCTGATTTCTCCGCCAAGTTAGGGCGGAGAAGATCTGAACGGATTAACTTCAACTGTTCATCTCAGTCCGTCGTGTTCTTCACTTCGTAAATTAAAAGTTACTTTTATTACTCGCTTTGATTCTCAAATCTTCTTCAAATTCTTCAAAGGTGTTTATTTCAAATTCTCACACATATGAACACCTCAAATATCTTGACTCGCTTTCTAAGCAATGATTTTCTTCAAGATTCCTCAATTGTGTGGATCCTCGATCTATACAACTCGAACCTAAGACAAAGAACGCTTATTGAAATTCTTCAAGGCTCATCTCGTCAAAATCCTCAAACTTGTTCTTTTGAAAACCTCCGAGAACGAGATATGACCTCTTCAAATTCCTCGCACCTATACTCTGTTCACAGTGTACAAATGTCCGCCGCTGAATCCCTAGGTTCTCATCAACTTAACTCATTTGCAGCGCTCTCAAGAAAACTGCACACTTCTTCAGAGAACTCAATTGTTCAATTTCTCAATCAAGAAAATGGCAGATGGTAAGAAGCCGCAAAAGGAGGAAAGAAACTCGAGGTCATGACAAAGATTCAAATCCCCGAGGAAATATATGCTGACTATCAGACACCGATGAGGAAAGAAAAATCAACGCAAGGTGCGATACAGAAGATTGAACGGAGATGGGCACGGAATGGAAGGAATACCGATATGTAACACCTAAGTACATGAAGAAATTCGCTAAATCCTCCATTCCTAAGAGCTCCTTTGGCACCAGGCCAAATAGCTGATCCCACTAGCGCCAAACGCGTGAGGACTTTCCGATGAATGGGCTAAACGCCAAGCAAAGTTGGCTAAGCAAGCAAAGGAAGCGTGAAGAAATTCAATGAGGATTCTGCCATTGCCGCACATCGAGGTCTCGGTCAAACCGAGGAAATCGATGCAAAAGAAGTCTGCTAATAAGCCAAGTGTTTATCATCCGCTACCACGCCAAGTTCATCAAGAGCCCTCCTGCAAATTCTCAAGAGCAAATTCTCACACCGCCATCGCTCCATCAAAGTCCTCAACTGCTCCATCCAAACCTTCACCCCGTGCACCTAGCTACATGTCAAAGGACTGCTGGTTTTTCAATTGCCTCAGCATCTCTCGCAAATTCTCACCGCTCTCAATTCTTCATCCGCCCTACTCGCCAAGACAAAAGCAACAGTGGACGTGGTCCTCGCCTAGCCCAAGGAAGAAACAGCTTGTAGTCCACGTACATCTCGATGATGAGGCATCCGATGAAGAACTTGAAGAAATCATCGAGACCGCCAAGTTAGAGCCGCAAGAGTCAAGGGAACATCCGTGCTATCGCTTTTGGACCCAAGAAAGTCCTCGATTTCATCGACTGCACAATGATCCCAATACCCTCTCGCTCGATCTTCCTTTGACACCTGGTCAAAGTCATATGTTGACTCACTTCATAGCTGAAGAAAATGGAAGTTCGAGAAGGCGAAGGAAATCAAGAAGGCTCAATACAGAAGGAGAGGTTCCTCAAGAAAATGTTGTCAAGATGACACCGAGGAACTCCTTCAAATCCAAACCGACATTCAGAACCTCAAGAAGGACTTTGACACATACTATGCTGATTGGCAAGTAGTCAAGACCAGATTCGCGATCCGACGAAGAAGCTCACAATCATGCAGCACCTCGGCAACATGAAATCCTCAGTCAAGCCTCCGCCAGCCTAATGAAGAAAATGCCAAGAACGCCAAGCTCACCGCTGAAGAAAATGCTGATTCCGGGCTGATGAAGAAATTCCAGCCACCGAAGAAACTCGCCAGGCACCCACTAGTGGTGCTACCAAGAAATTGTTCAAGACAAGGGAACCGCACCGCTTGCTCCTCAAGAAACTGCACCAAATTCCTCAGCCCTCCTCGCGCCAACTCCCACTCCAATTCTTCCATCTGCTTCGATGTGAAGAAACCAAGGTCATGGAACGAGCTGCTGTGAAGAAAAGAAAAGCATCAACAAGCCGATTCTTCGCCGCGAAGAAAATGAAGCCAATGACCAGCTCTGTTGAGAACCCGATTGATGCTATTCCAATTTCATCCATACCATCAAAGGAAGTAGTTCTTTTGGAGAAGAATATGTGGTGCCAACCGATTCGATGAAGAACATCAATCTCCCGCTTCGCCAGAGAAAATTGATGAAGAAATTGAAGTGGAAGCAATCCTTCAACCCCACCATTCCATCATCGACCATGAAATTCCTCAAGTCGGTATCGAGGAAAATGAAAATGAAGATGTGGATATTGATGCACCACTCCAGTGATTAATGATGACTTTTGGGAAAGTCAAGATCCCAATACTCCTCTTCACCCCGCTTCAACAAGTTCCTCACTCCCCGCACAGACTGTCCAGATAGACTCAAGAAAATCAACCCACTGGTTCTGTGCATGAAGAAATTCCAGCCACTAGTGCTGATGAAACATCACCAGCCGCTGAAAATCCTCGATCGCATGTTGAGGATCAAGAAATTCTCGTCAAGAACCTGAACTTACGATTCCCGAGGTGGTGATGCAACTCATCGACACCCTCTCGCCAAAGCAAAAGAATCCGCTTTCAACCAAACAAAAGTTCAAGGCTGAAGATTTCTTTGCCGAGCATGTGTTCTTCATCGAATATAACCCCTATGATTCTGCTAGGATTAGGAAGAGGCGCTCGACTGCCACCAAGCCAACTTCTATTCCTCAAGGTTCAACAAGGACAAAATCTTCGATCATGCTCATATTCCTCATGTGGATATGGAGTCGCCATGCTTTGAGCCCGCCCTAAGTGTTCTTCACGATGCAGGTCTTCTAAACTTTTGCACCGATATTTGTGATTGGAATGAAGAGCTAATTCTTTAGTTCTATGCAACCTTCACATCACCGGAGACGCTCAAGATGTGACTTCATGGGTCTTGGATTGATGACCGAAAATACTCACTACAAGGCACCAAAGAAGTGAATTGCTTCGTGCTCTTCCACTCAGTCCTCCGATTGATGGAGCTCGTCGATCTATGAAGAAAAGAACTTTCAAATCACTATATGCAAGTGCCGATGAAGCCTTTGAAACCAAGGCAAGCTCCAAGGACCAAATTTCGTCAAGGAATTATTATATGTGCCTCTAATAGTCCATCGAATTTTGACGAAGACTATGAGTCCTATCAAGGGCCAATACGACTTAATGATGAAGAGGTCGTTGGCATCATGAAGAATATGCTGTTCAACATCATCCATGCATGCTCCTGGCCAATTTCCATGATTTCTTCATGAGGACTCGCTAACATTGCCATGTCACCTTTTGAGTCAAGCCTTATGCGCCTTTGGATTATGAGATTCATCAGTCAAGATATTTACCAATTACAAGGTCGACACTTTGAACCACTGCAGCTACCTGCCCCAATTGAAGTCCTCAAACGGCCAATTGCCTCACCGATGAAAAGGGAAAGGCTATCGCTGTGATAGATGAAGGCACACGCCCATTGGATGGACAGCTTCAGCAAAGATCCTACTCCACCAATGATGACTCGCCACACATGACTCAAAGAAGAATAACTCTGCCAGCATAGTCCTCGTTATCGACCTGTGGTGATGACCGATCGTGAGTTACCTCGCCTTCATCGTAAGGTTGATCGCAATCATAAGTGGGTCAAACGCCGCTTGGCACTTTTCACAACCCGACCTCAACTAACAATGCAAGGAGGAAAACCACAACTATCTTCATGAAACCTTCAAGCGCACTGGGCTGTTCTTTCACATGTATACAATGAAGAAGAATCGCAATCAATGGGACTCAAGGAAGAATTTGACTGGTCTGCACCTCCTCAAGAAATTCAAGAAGGTCAAAGTTCCTTCCTTGGTGGCTAGCTCCTATTCTTCATCTCGCGACATCGATGAAAATGAAGATTTGGAAGACATCGCTGCTGGTCCTACTTCGACAAACGACCCCAATAATGTCAAGGCCCGCCTTCAACTTGAAATTCTTCAAGAGCGTTAGTCCTCGCCGATCCTTTTGGTCATTTGATGACAAAGGGGAGAAATTTGAGTTAGTCTTCAAGCCGGTCTCGCTTTTGTCTATATACAATATTTTATTAAGTTACAACTCGCTCTTCCAAACCTTTATTGGATCGAGTTGTAATCTTAAACCCGATGGTGCTTTGATACTTGATGCATTATGCTTTTGCTCTATGCTCGATTATGAGTATTGATATGCTTGATCCTCTGTTATGCTCGATCCTCATGAGCTCGGTGAAAATCCTCAAATCGATTTGGGGTCCTGATACATTGGGCTCGATACTCATTATGCATTATTTTGCATGCTCGATATCATCAAGCACCATATTTCATCATGCATTTCAAATTCCTCATACTATATGTTAAATGCGTATGAATTACAAGATATAGGGGAGATCTCCATGATTCAATTCTTCAAATGTGCATTGCCTCAAAAGCAATTTCCTCACTATGCACATCTTCAGGGGGAGTTCTTCTATATCTTGCAATCAAAATCCTCATTATAAGTATTTACACTTCATATGTTTATCACCGTTGAAAACTTAACCTATGTTGTCATCAATCACCAAAAAGGGGGAGATTGTAAGTGCATCTAGTGCCCCTTAGTGATTTTGGTGTATTGAAGACTTATAGGTTAAGTAACTAATGCGTTTGTGAGTGTACACAGGTCTATAAGTCTATGAGGAGTTTGATATTTACAGAGAAAGTCGAATTTAAAATGAATTTCTTCAATCAAGAATTTGATATTCTCAAGACTTTCTCAAGACTTTGAAAGTGAAGAAATTGTGTGACCTTGCAGACTTGGTATTCATTTGAGGAACATGAAGGCAGAAGACTTTTTTTCGTAGTTTCATTTTCTTTTTCTGAGTCATAGGAAACAATCTGCATCGTTAAAGGGGTCGAGTAAATACTAAGGAAAATTTCCATTTGATGCTCAACTCAAAATCCTACACCTACCAATCCCTTCAAGTGAATCTTTTGAAATCTCATACAGCTCAGTGAATTTCTTCAGGATGTAGACGGCTCTTCCGGGTCACCGAGGAATTTGTTCTGATCGAGGAGTTAGGAATTCGCCATGCGAATTGCCTACACAAGGAGGAACATGATAGCCCCGAGGAATTTGATGTTCAAATTCGACTGTCAAGGTGTGCTACCGCTGTCCAAAATATCTTATCCACCTAACGGTCATATCATTGAAGGGCATTTATGTCTTATCATGTCGGGCTGCTCCCTAGGCTATAAATAGCCGCCTCACAACCACTAGTTGGTTGGCTGCCCGAGAGAACTTGACACTTGTCATTTGAGAGCAACCCATCCTCCGAGGACTTTGAGCGAAAATCATCAAGTGAGGAAAACCCAAAGTGAGGAAAACCCAAAACCAAACCCCAACAAACCCAAAGTGATTGAGCATCATCAAGAAATTGATCCCGTGGATCCGACGCTTTTTACCTTTGAAGACTGTGCTTCTTCCAGACGGTTAGAAGGCCAAGGTCTAGAGCATCCAAGAGGAATTGTGGATCGCCGAGTGACCAAGTATGTGAAGGTTTGAAGTCGTCAAGACTTACCACGAGTGATTGGACGAGGTCTGCGTGACCTTAGTTCAAGGAGAATACGGTGAGGACTTGGTGTCCTGAGCTGCGTGCTCAAAGGATCGGGTGTCCGGATCGTGGTCTCGAGTTTAAATACTCACCGCCCAACCGTGACGCATAACCGAGACAAAGAGCTTGAACTGGTCTACCAAATCATTGTCTTCACCAACCTAATCGGTTCTATTTCTCAACCCTTTCATTTCCTCATTAATGTTGAGTGTTTGTCATATCTGTGTTTGAAGACTTTGATCAAGACTTTCTCAATTTCCTCAGCTCAATTTCTTCACTGCTTTCTTCATCTTGTGTTATCTTGTGATTACGCTTTCAGACTCGTGATTGTCTTCATTTCATCATGATGACAATGCTTGTAATCTGTTATGCTTACTTGAGTACTTATTCCGCTGCATGTATTTCTTCGCTAAGGAATTTCTCACCGCAAATTCTCAAGAAGAATTTGTAAAATTCATAAAATCGCCTATTCACCCCCTCTAGTCGATATAACGACTTTCACAAACACCCGGAGCAGGCGACGACCGGGTTATGTGAACACATCAGACTTTCAGCAGCTTGGTTGGAAACACGCCTCGAGGTGACAAGACTGCTTGTGATGAGCAGTACTTGTTGTCTAGGGGACCATCTTCACTGTAATGATTTGGAAAGGATACAGATAAATGGGAATACATTTTACACGATTGACCAAGATGAAAAGAGCACTAACTAAAACAGCGTGTCCGCTTGATGCAGCAACCGACAAGGAAATGACATATTATGGTTACATAGTAGACATATGGGAACTTGACTACGGAGTAGATTTTAAGGTCCCTTGTTTAAGTGCAAGTGGGTCAATCTGTCAGAGGCGGGGTATGTAGACCCACAAGATGGAATGACAACAAGGATCCGAAAATCTTGGGTACACCGACGAACCGCTCGTCCTAGCCAATGATGTGGCACAGGTTATCTATGTGAAGGACATGTCTACCAGACCGAGGAAAAGAAAAGATAAGGAAGCTTAATACATCATACAATGAGCCAAAGCGCCACTTAGTTCTTTCAGAAAAAGGGACATCCTGGGAGTGGAGGGCAAGATGACATGTCTCAAGAGTATAAAAGTTTCATGAAATTCCTTCAAAGTCAAGGCTGACCCAAGCATCCTGATAAACGATGAAGATTATCCATGGTTACGGGCGAATAAGCAACGACACAAGTTAAAAAAAGTGAAGACTTTCTCCCCAACTATTATGATGATACCATGCCAACTTTGTAATGATTTAGTATGATACCATTGTCCGCTTTGTACATGCACATGCTATGCCAACTTTTTCAGAGTTCATTTGAAAACTATGAATTTGAAAACCTCGCCAACCAAGGGCGCCACACCGTTTATAAGCCCGCCCTCTACACACCAAGCTTTTGTAAGTAGAAACAAAATAAAATAAATAAAGCAACAAAGAAAACAAAAAAGTGTTTTCAAATTTGAAAACTAATGGCACTAATAGAAAGTTTATAATTTTTCTAAAACTAAAAGCCAAAAGAATTAAAAATAAAGCAAAAACAAAAAACTAAATAATGCGTAAAAACAGAACAAAAACTGAAAAAATAAAAAATAGTAACAATAAGTATTTTGTTGTAAGTAGAAACAAAATAAAATAAATAAAGCAACAAAGAAAACAAAAAAGTGTTTTCAAATTTAAAACCTAATGGCACTAACAGAAAGTTTATAATTTTTCTAAAACTAAAAGCAAAAAGAATTAAAAAATAAAGCAAAAAACAATAAAAACTAAATAATGCAGAAAACAGAACAAAAACTGAAAAAAATAAAAATAGTAAATAATAAGTATTTTGTTGTAAGTAGAAACAAAATAAAATAAATAAAGCAACAAAGAAAATAAAAAAGAGTTTTCAAATTTGAAAACTAATGGCACTAATAGAAAGTTTATAATTTTTCTAAAACTAAAAGAAAAAAGAATTAAAAAATAAAGCAAAAACAACAAAAACTAAATAATGCAGAAAATGTAACAAAAAACTGAAAAAATAAAAATAGCAACAATAAGTATTTTGTTGTAAGTAGAAACAAAATAAAATAAATAAAGCAACAAAGAAAATAAAAAAGAGTTTTCAAAATTGAAAACTAATGGCACTAATGAAAGTTTATAATTTTTCTAAAATAAAAGCAAAAAGAATTAAAAATAAAGCAAAAACCAACAAAAACTAAATAATGCAGAAAACAGAACAAAAAACTGAAAAAATAAAATAGCAAATAATAAGTATTTCTGTAAGTAGAAACAAAATAAAATAAATAAAGCAACAAAGAAAACAAAATAAGTGTTTTCAAATTTGAAAACTAATGGCACTAATGTAAAGTTTATAATTTTTCTAAAACTAAAAGCAAAAAGAATTAAAAATAAAGAAAAAACAACAAAAAAATAAATAATGCAAAATGTAACAAAAAACTGAAAAAAATAAAATAGCAACAATAAGTATTTTGTTGTAAGTAAAAGCAAAAATAAAATAAAAATAAAGCAAAAAACAATGAATAGAAAGTTTATAATTTTTCTAAAACTAAAAGAAAAAAGAATTAAAAAATAAAGAAAAAACAATAAAAATAATGAGTAATGCAAAAACAAAACAAAAAACTGGAAAAAAATAGTGCAGCCATCGGGCCCCCACTACCGAATACGACTAGAAACCCTACATGGGCTGTGATTGAGGCCCGCAGAGGCCAAGTAGGCCCACAGCACATAGCTAGTGACAGATTAGGGTCTGAAGCTCGCAGCTGAGAGGAGCTCGAGAGGGTGGGCGCAGCACGCTTATAAACCACTCTCGAGCTCTCTCAACTAGCGAGGTGGGACTAAACTTTGGGCGGGCAGACAGGTTTTGGTCCTGCCAGGCACCAACCGATACTAGGTAGATATTCAGCCAGGCACCAACCGACCACGTTTTCTTTTGTTGCCACCAACCGACCAAAGGTCAGCTGCTTCCCGCCTTCGGGCTGTCAAAAGAGGTTTTGGTCCCATGCCAGGCACCAACCGACTAGTAGCATTAGTCCCGCTGGTGCCACGAACCGACTAATGCCCTTGCATATAAGAAAACACTTGGGAAATTTCAGATTTCTCGCCAGCTCGACGACGCTGAGCACATCGACGCCATTAGTTGCCCCCGACGCCGCTTGCCAGCCTCGCCTGTCTTTCGCTTCAGGTCTGCTGTCATCGCTTCGCCGCCTCATGCCTGCCTCACCCGCCTGACCTCTGCCTCGCCTGCCTGACGCTCCCGCCTGCCCACCACCGTCACGCTGCTGCTGGCCTGCTCCCGCTTCGCCTGCCCGCCTCGCCGCTATCCGCGCCTGCCGCCTTTTAATTTCGCCATCCTCGCCAAGAGTTTGGTCCGCCACGCGCCTTCCTTTTTCATATTTTTTTCATATATATATATATGCTTGTTTTATATATTTTTGTATGAATGTATGTATTTTTCAATTGTAATATGCATGGTGTTTTCAATTGTTCTCTGATTTAGTACATTAATTTTAGGTTAGTTTCATTTTTAGAAAAGTTTTATATATTTAGGAAGAAGGAAGAGAAGAAGAAGGAAGAAGAAGAAAAGTTTTATATATGCAAAAGTTACATTTTTAGAAAAGTTTATATATCTAGCTAGAAAGAAGGAAGAAGAATAAAAGAAGGAGAGGAAAAGGAAAATAAGAAGAGGAAGAAAGGAGAAGAAGAGGAGAGGAAGAAGAGGAGAAATAAATAAGAAGAGGAAAAAGAAAGAAGAGGAGAAGAAGAAGAATAGAGGAGAAGAAGAAAAATAGAAAATATTCTATTTTTTCTTCTTCTCTATTCCTTTCTTCTTCTCCTTTTTTTTTTCTTTTTTCTTCTATCTTCTCCCTCCGCCATCGCGATATACCCTCCCGATAACTTCAACACGAGGGGTCCATATACCCTCCCGATAACTTCAATACATGGAGGGGGGGTCATATACCCTCCCGATAATATTAATTTCTCCTGTATGTATCTCGTCGTTGTCGATATTACCCCTTGAAGCGCTGTCGTATATTATCCCGGTCGAGGGTTCTAGGGTCGAGGGATCGAGGGTTCAGGACGCCAGGTAGGGTAGAGGGTTCCAAGAGGTCGGATCGCCGAGGGGTCGAGAGGGTTCCTAGTGTCAAAGTATTGAAGAAATTCATGGTTTACTATCATTAGCCTAATTGATGAGATGATGGTATTGAGTTCCTCCAAGTTTTTCGAATGGAGTCCCTGATAGATAATTTGCCTTTATAAGAATTTCAGCAAAGGCCTTCCAAATAACGATATTCGAAGGTTCTTGCTGAACTTTGTACCAAAAAGCTAATTATCCTATCCGGGACTCCGCTCCAAAATAATCTTTGAGAGCTTCACCATCACGCACCTGCACTTTCGCCTAATGATGAAGACATGGTTTTGTTGAATCTTTGACACTAGGCAACCTCCCAACCCCCGGGCGATCCTCGACTCGACTCGACTGCCGGGCGATCCACGATCCTCTACCCATCACCAAGGCCGATGCCCACGCCACTTGTGGGACATAGATGTAGTAGTTCACATCGACCTCCTCCCGATAGCTTCAACACGGGGGTCGATATACCTCCTCCTAGCTTGAAGCTGCTCTCGAGGCCACCCCTAACCCTTGAAGCGCTGTTTATAGCCACCCTAAACCCTAGAGAAGCAAAAGCCGAGGCCACTAATATGATTCCTTATTGTGATTAGCTAGCTAGTTCTACGCTTGCCACTAATATATCCATATTTGTCATGTTTTAATAATAATTGCCATGTTGTAAATATTTGTAGAAACTATGGACACCCCCCAGACGGCACAAGAAGCGTTGTTGAGGGACATAATCGCATAAGGAAGTGATGCTGCCTGCTTGATGTTTCTCAACGACAACGATGGTCTGAAGGAGAGGGTGAAGAAAGCCAAGCTATGATTTACATGGTCTCATGACCCAATGCCGTGCAAGAAGGAGAGAGGGTGAAGAAGTAGACCGTGAGGACGGCTCCGTGATCACCAAACCGAGTCCGCCAGTATATATATTAGTTAAGCCCTAGCCGACTAGCTTCGCCTTTTGTTTTGGTA
>JAHIAM010000183.1:0-27206 GCA_021605205.1 Aegilops longissima | reverse complement strand
ACACCACCATCTTCCCGGTACCTCCTATGACGATTTTGACACATTTTGGTCCTTGAGATTTTGAGTTGTGGTTCCCGTGTCCTATTGTGTTTCGGCTATCTAGGTACGGTCCGACTTCATCATCACCTCGGCTCATCTTCGCAAGGGTCACATCATCGCCAAGGACGGTAACATCATCGACATCTTTGTCATACCTTGCAATTGCATTGATACCCACATGGCCTTATTTTGCATAGCTTACCCATCGAGACTAGCCATTGAGTATTGCCGGCAACGTGACTTGTGCACATTAGTGATCATACTCCATAGCATACATACCATACCACCATGGTGCATATCTTGGGATCAACTTGTGTGTCACAAAGTTGTCATAGCATACACAATTGCTATCTTGGTTCGTGAAGTTTTGCATGAGAAAAGAGCTCAAAAGTGAAAGAGCCACCCAAGCTTTTAAGCAAAGAGGAAAGATAAGCAAAGAGCTTATGAGCAAGAACCATAGCATCATACTACTTTAAGATTGTCATATTGGATCATCTTGGATCATAGCACCGAAATACCATACATATAGCATATGTGGGATAGAGATAGTTGCATTTTGCCTAGTAGGTTGTGCACAAGTTCAGATCCGCCTATTGTGCAATCGTATAGCGCTCTCTAGTATTGTGCAACAAGAGCATTTTCGTGATTCCACATTTTGGCTCACTTTTGGTTTGCACAATCCCACTTATCTATTTATGTGTGTTTCCGTGTACCACTATTTGCTTGGTCTACTTGTTGCATTTGCAAATTTGTGTACCTTTTCCAACATTATTGACGCCACTTACAATTGCATCAAATTTTGTGCCACCATCCTCACCAAGCTCCACCATAAGCTTTTATTTGTGTAGGTGTTAGAACCGACAAGGATTGGTACCAATAGTGCTATTTCATTGTCCGCATTTGAGTGAACTTGATTCATCATCAACTTCGGTCAAAGGTACATTGGTATAAGTTCTTCTCCTTCTTCCACTCACATTTTTGCTTGGAATGATGGATAGGCCAAGTACTTCTACCAACCCACTCTTCCTCGAGCAAGACGACAACATGTCATCATACGTCACCAAGAGCCACCTCTTTGGTGCACAACGAGCGTTGCACCAAGAGCAACAAGCAATGAGCGACCGCATCAACAACCTCGCCACCAACTTGCGACTCTCCGAGCAACGTACAAGAGACTACTTCGACAACAAGTTTGACGCTCACAAGCAAGAGAATGATGCAAGAATGGACGAGATCCGCGCCTTAATGAGGAACCGGCACCATTCCACTTCTTCATCCTCAAAATGGTGCCGCTCGAGTCGACACTCCGACGACACCTTCTACGACTCAAGTACACCTACTTCGAACACTCTTCGTCGTTCTGCACGTCAAGACCGTCATGCATCACGCAACCCGCTACATGACAAGCATTCACAAGAGCAAGTCGATGAGCAAGTCCCTCGTCCTCAATCAAACCAAGACACTTTTGCCCAAGCTTAAGAACGACAACGACTACGGCGCCAAGAGGAAGAGCGAAGGCTTCTACACCAAGATTTAACAAGACGCCAAGGCTCAACGTCTTCAACAACAACAACGAGAAGCGCAAGCTCTTGAGGCGCAACGTGCCCTTCAAGAATCAAGTCGAGCCTTCGCCAACCGCAATCGCGAACGGCGCAATCAAGAGGAAGCCCTTCGAGAAGAAATCCAAGAGAGGAACTACCAACCTCATGGACAACGTCAAGTTCCTCAAGCTCCTCCACAAGCTCGTCAAGCTCCACCTCAACCTCAAGTTCAACAAGAGCAAGTTGATCATGGTCTTACTCCACGCCAAGAGCAACATGAAGACGATTGCAATCCACGTCAAGGGCGTCATCATCAACATCGCCAACAACACAATGAAGAGCAACGCTATGGAAAGCTAAAATTCACCATGCCCAAGTTCAATGGAAGTAATGACCCCGAAGAGTACCTCTCATGGGCATTGAAGGTTGACAAAATCTTCCGGTTGCACAACTACGATGAAGAGAAGAAAATCGCTATGGCATCACTTGAGTTCCAAGACTATGTGCTCATATGGTGGGAACAAATCCTTGAGAGGCGACAAGCAAGAGATGAACCTCCAATCACCACTTGGGCTCAAATGAAGGATGTCATGCGAGCACGTTTTGTGCCAACCTACTACAACCGCGACCTCTTCAAGAAACTCCAACTCCTCAAGCAAGGAACAAAGAGTGTTGAAGAATACTACAAGGAAATGGAGATAGCCATGATTCGAGCCAATGTCAAGGAAGATGATGAGCAAACTGTGGCACGTTTCTTGAATGGACTCAATCATCCCATCAAGAAGATCGCCGACTTCCAACCATACTCCACCCTCATTGAGCTCGTGCATCAAGCTACAAAGGCGGAACGTCAAGTGCAAGATGACTTCAAATGCACGCCAAGTACTCGCCCAAGACCTCTGGCTTCTCCAACAACCAAGCTTCAACACTCCTCCAACATCTACATCAACCAAACCTTCTACAAACAACGACGACAAGTCGAGTTACAAGAGAAATTCGACAAGTTCAAGTCGTCCTCCTCCTACTACAAGCAACTTCAAGCCGCGTGCTTCATCATCTACTCCGACCAATGAGACCATCAAAACAAGCTCCTTCAAGTGTTTCACTTGCGGCGGCAGAGGCCAGAAGTCCTACGAATGCACCAACAAGCGCACCATGATCCTCAACGACGACGGCACCTATGACTCAATGAGTGATGAGGAGATGGAAGCCCTTGAGAAAGTGGCCATGCACCAGCGAGTGAACGAAGATGAAGATGATCAAGTCTTTTGCGATGAGGATTCGAGCCCCGCCCTCGTTGTCTCCAAGGTCTTGACTCTTCAACATCAACAAGAAGACGGCCAAAGATGCCACATCTTCCACACAAAGGCCGACATCAACGGAAGGTCCGTCAAGGTCATCATCGATGGAGGTAGTTGCCACAACTTGGCAAGTGAAGAACTATGTTCCAAACTTCATTTGGTCAAGAGGAAGCACCCGCACCCCTACAAGGTTCAATGGCTAAGTGATTCCGGCACTATACGAGTCGAGCATATGGTCCAAGTCTCCTTCAAAATTGGTGCTTATGAAGACACGTTGGAGTGTGATGTGGTCCCAATGACCGTTTGCCACCTACTTCTAGGTCGACCATGGCAATTCGACCGTGGTGTCATCCACAATGGGCGCACCAATCACTATAGCTTCAAGATGAAAGGGAAGGAATATGTGCTACGACCTATGTCTCCTAGTCAAGTGATAGCCGACAAGCAAGCCACCCATCATAGAGACAAGAGTGAGAAAGTGATCCACCAAAAATGAGCGAGAGCCACACGCCAAACTTGAGCGCCTCTTCGCCTAGAGAGAAAAACCTCATCCTATTTGCCACCAAAAGTGAGATGAGAGAAGTGTGTGAGAACCCATCTAGTGTGATGCACTTTGTTCTTGTGTGCAAGGATGGAGAGCCAACAACTAACACCTCTCATGAGCTACCTTTAGTGTTTAAATCTCTTTTGCAGGAATTCCAAGATATTTTCCCCGATGAGCTACCTCCGGGTCTACCTCCTCTTCGAGGCATTGAGCATCGAATCGACCTCATCCCCGGAGCGCCTCTACCAAACAAATCTCCATACCGAGTCAATCCCGAAGAAACCAAGGAGATTCAACGACAAGTACAACAACTCATCGACAACGGTCATGTACGTGAAAGCCTAAGCCCTTGTGTCGTTCCCGTTATACTTGTGCCTAAGCCCGATGGAAGTTTCCGCTTGTGTTCCGATTGTAGACCTATAAATGCTATTACCGTTCGCTATAGGCATCCCATTCCTCGCTTAGATGATATTCTTGATGAACTTAGTGGAGCCAACTTTTTCTCAAAAATTGATATTAAAAGTGGCTATTATCAAATCCGCATACAAGAGGGTGATGAATGGAAAACTGCTTTCAAAACCAAATTTGGTTTATATGAGTGGTTAGTGATGCCTATGGGTCTTTCGGAGGCTCCCTACTTTCGCAAGGCCTTATGCATCATGTGCTTCGTCCTTACATTGGAGTCTTTGTTGTGGTTTACTTCGACGATATTCTTGTGTTTAGCAAAACCATGAAAGAACATCTTAATCATGTTAGGGCTGTTTTGTAAACCCTTCGCAAGGAAAGTCTTTATGCAAACATGAAAAAAATGCACATTTGGTGTCGACAAAGTGGTTTTCTTGGGTTTTGTAGTATCCTCAAAGGGTGTCCATGTTGATGAATCTAAAATTGAAGCAATTAAAACTTGGCCCCAACCCACCAATTTGCAACAACTGCGTAGCTTTCTTGGTCTTGCGGGTTTTTATCGTCGCTTTGTGAAAGATTTTAGCACAATTGCCCCTCCTTTGCATGCCTTGAGTAAGAAGAATACTCCCTTTGTTTGGGGAACTTCGCAATCAACCGCTTTTGATGAGCTCAAGTCTTTGCTTACTCATGCTCCGATTCTTGCTTTGCCCAATTTTGACAAAACTTTTGAGGTTCATTGTGATGCAAGTGGTACCGGAATTGGGGCGTTTTGATGCAAGAACAACGAGCCATTGCTTATTTTAGTGAAAAACTATCCGGTGCTCAACTTAATTATCCCATCTATGACAAAGAATTGTATGCTTTAGTGCGTGTGCTACATGTTTGGGAACATTACCTTAGACCTCATGAATTTGTCATCCATACCGATCATGAAACGCTTAAGTACTTAAAAGGCCAAACTAAGTTGAACAAGCGTCATGCCAAATGGAGTGAATTTATTGAATCTTTTCCTTATGTCATCAAGTACATCAAGGGTAAGGAAAATGTAGTTGCCGATGCACTTTCACGCATATGCATGCTTGTCACTCAACTTGAGTTGAATGTTATTGGTTTTGAGCATATAAAAGACTTGTATGAGCATGATCCTTCTTTTGCTACTCCTTATGCTAAGTGTTTGACACACACATCTTGGGAACGATACTACATAAAGGATGATTATCTTATGAGAGCTAACAAACTATGCATTCCCGAGTCTTCTCTTTGTTTGCTCCTTTTGCAAGAGGCTCATGGAGGCGGACTCATGGGACACTTTGGACGCGACAAGACATTCGCCACGCTCTCCAAGAACTACTTTTGGCCCAAGATGTTCCGCGACGTCTCACGCTTCACAAACCGTTGCTCTACATGCCGCAAAGCTAAGTCTAAAGCTCAATCTCATGGTCTTTACATGCCTCTTCCTATTCCTTATCAACCTTGGGAAGACATTAGCATGACTTTGTACTTGGTTTGCCTAGAACTCAAAATGGACAGGATTCCGTGTTTGTAGAGCAACGGTTTGTGAAGCCGTCCTCAAACCAAGTACAAACGGAGGTGACGGCCAAACGGAGGTGTTTGTAGAGCAACAGTTTGTGAAGCCATCCTCTTGAATCAAGCTCTTGTTCTCATCCGCATACCATCCTCAAACCGACGGCCAAACGGAGGTGACGAACCGCACACTATCCACTCTACTTCGTGTCTTGATCAAGAAGAACATCAAGGAGTGGGAAGCATGTCTACCCATCGCCGAGTACGCCTACAACCGTGCAAGACATTCGACTACCGGCAAGTCCCCCTTCGAGGTCGTCTACGGCTTCAACCCGTTGTCCCCATTAGACATTCTACCTCTTCCTCTACAAGAGCGCACCAACATGGATGCGAGTGCACGAGCAAGCTACATCAAGAAGATGCATGAGGATACAAGACAAACCATCGAGCGCCAAGTACAACGACTAGCGACCAAGCTCAACGTCAACAAGCAACCCATGGTCTTCAACATTGGTGATCTAGTGTGGCTACACCTTCGCAAGGACCGCTTCCCCAAAGAACGCAAGTCCAAGCTTCTTCCTAGAGCCAATGGACCCTTCAAGGTGCTAGCACGCTACAACGACAACGCCTACAAGATCGACCTACCTCGAGACAAGTACAATGTGAGCGACATCTTCAACGTCAAGGACCTCGCACCATACCATGGAGATGAAGCTTTTGATCCGAGGTCGGATCTCTCTCAAGGGGGGAGATGATGCGAGCATCCTCACTCATTCCCATGGACGTGCCTACATCTCCTCAACACCACTGGACCCATGACAAGAGCCCGAGCTAAGGCTATCAAGATAAGGTGAATTTGCTCCTCTCCTAACTCCTCTTCCTACTCACGAGACATGGCTACTACCTCATTCGAGACTCTATGTGTAATCAGGTACATGGAGGTGAGCCAAGGATCAAATACTTGCAAGAGCCAAGACGGCGAGGACCCCAAGCATATTGAAGAAGAAGAAGAGATGCTGCTGAGGGTACAGGCATCGGACGTCCGACCAAGCCCGGACGTCCGACGAGTCCCAGGACCCGGACGACCGGACTCTCCGAACGTCCGGCATTTCGCCACCCGAACCAAAACTACGGACGACCGAAGCCTCCGGACGTCCGACCGACGACGCCTCAATCAATCTACGGACGACCGACGACTTCCGGACGTCCGGACCATCCTGGACGATCGACCCCTCCGGACGTCCGACGCGCTTCACTACAAAGTTGATTCTACGGACGCCGAGCCCGTCCGGACGTCTCAAACCGTCCTGAAGCTCCGGACGTCCGACGCCTTCCGGACGTCCGACGCCTGTGTGTTGACTTTGCTTGGGGCCGCAGCCCATGTACCCCTTCGCCCCCTAGACTATATATACTCTTTCTTCCCCACCTTTCTAGGGTTAGCATTGGTTTAGCTCATGTTTGTGTGAGAGCCTTGCTCATCCACTTGGTTACTTCTCCTCGGAGCTCAGGACCTCTACGGAGAAGATCCCCCAAGCGGATTCAAGACCCCCTTCTAGGGTGGACCCCATCAAGACCTCCTCTCGGAGAAGAACGGCTACTCGTGTATCTTACCTTTGTTGATTTTGAATCTTGTGCTACCTTATGTGTTTGATGATCTAGACCTTGTGTGATCGATACTTGTCGGTTTAGTGTTCCTCTTGTGTGTGTGTTTCCCCGTGTTCTTCTGCTCGCTCGTCGTGTTCCTCGTAGGGGTTCTCTCCAAACGTGAAAGATCGTCCACATAGGGTTCCGCCCTACATCAAAGTGGGAGTTAATCTTCCAGATAAGATAGTAATTGACAAAGTTCTCTAGTCACTATCACCAAGTTACTAGAACTTGGTGATGAACTATAATATGCAAGGATGACGAAAGTAATTCTCGAGCTCTTCGCGATGCTGAAATCGGCGAAGGTAGAAATCAAGAAAAGAGCATCAAGTGTTGATGGTTAACAAGACCACTAGTTTCAAGAAAAGGGCAAAGGAATAGAAAGGGAACTTCAAGAAGAATGACAAACAAGTTGTCACTCCCATGAAGAAATCCAAATCTAGACCCAAGCCTAAAACTGAGTGCTTCTACTGCAAAGGACGTGGTCACTAGAAGCGGAACTGCCCGTAGATACTTGGCGGATAAGAAGGATGGCAAAGTAAACAAAGGTATATTTGATATACATGTATTGATGTGTACTTTACTAGTATTTATAGAAACCCCTCGGTATTTGATACTAGTTCAGTTGCTAAGAGTAGTAACTCGAAATGGGAGTTGCAAAATAGACAGAGACTAGTTATGGGCGAAGTGGCGATGTGTGTTGGAAATGTTTCCAAGGTTGATAAGATCACCATCGCATACTCCCTCTACCTTAGGGATTAATATTGGAACTGAATAAATGTTATTTGGTGTTTGCGTTGAGCATGAATATGATTCGATCATGTTTATTGCAATACGGTTATTCATTTAAGTCAGAGAATAATTGTTGTTCTGTTTACATGAACAAAACCTTTTATGGTCATACATCCAATGTAAATGGTTTACTGAATCTCGATCACAGTGATGCACATAATATTGATGCCAAAAGATGCAAAGTTAATAATGTTAGTGCGACATACTTGTGGCACTGCCGTTTAGGTCATATTGGTGTAAAGCGCATGAAGAAACTCCATACTGATGGAATTTTGGAATCACTTGATTATGAATCACTTGGTACTTGCGAAACCATGCCTGATGGGCAAGATGACTAAAATGCCGTTCTCCAAAAGAATGGAGCGAGCAACAGATTTGTTGGAAATCATACATACTGATGTATGTGTGAAAGTACATGTAGTCCCCATGTGTGGTTTTGGTAATTAATTAATGACAATCCTTATGGACTAATGTTTGCATTGAGATATACATTTGAAGATTAGTCCCATTGGAAAATGATTGAAGAATAATGGAAGAAAACTCCTTTGAAGCTACAAGTACATCGAGATGATCAAAATGGAGTTCATTGGAGTATCTTAAGGGTTGCCATGCTTAGAGCTATGGTTTGAGCCATAATGGATCAAAAGATCTTAAAAAGGATGATTCGAATGATGAATTCTAGGAGTGGCTCAAAGATATGATCATAATGGACTCATGTGTTGAGACATGATTGAGCAAGCTATTCAAGTGAAGAATTCAATATATCCTTCATGACGTCAAGATTAAACATGGAGTAGAGATATCGGTTGACCAAGTTGAAGCTCGGAGATTGAACTCTAAATGGTCAACACACGAGCGCAAATGATGGACCACATAAGATCTTGTGGTATGATAAGAAATTATCAATTGCACTTTGTGTACTAACCCATAATATGTGTTGTCTATGTTTTCGAGGGTTAGGTGATTCTCATGGGCTCGCATCGAGAGAGAGAGAGAGAGAGATTTCAAGTGTCTATCAGAGGATAACATCAAGTGTTGGTGATCATGGTTGATAAGGGCAAGTTCAAGATAACCATCCCGAGGGATTACATGCTTGAAGCTTGTGGATGATCACATGATGGGCAAGTGAAGATGAATACAAAGCAAGGCCTCCCATATGTGGGAGCTACTAGAAGACTTCACCAATGTCTTGCCTTCAACTTGAGCCAAGAAGTGTCGGTGTACTAAAGTAGGGGTACCTTAGTACCCCGAACCTGCAGCACGGGCAACAAGTGGCGTCCCTGCAGGCAAGCCTTGCTCAAGGCGTCGCCAAGACCCTCCGCTGCCCTTCAGAAACAAGACCCCAAAGAAGAGGAGCTTGCCGGTGAGCCATTCAATAACAAAGTAATCAAGACCCCGCAAAAGGAGCTTGCCGGAAGGCCACTCGTATGCCGAAGGAAGCAAGGCCCCGCAAGAGGAGCTTGCCGGGAAGGCTTGGTGAGCGATAAGCTCCGAGCGACCAGTAACCTTGCCACGGCAAAGTACTCGCCATGCAAGTGACCTCTTCATCTCGCTCCAGCTCACCCGCCAACGTGTCACCACGGGCTCTCCCAAGCACGCGCGGTCGACGGGCTGTGCAGCCAGCGGGGAGCAGCGATAAGCGGTCCGACAGGCTACCATCATGGCAAACGGAGGCGCACTTGACGGTCCCCGCTACCTTTCGTTTCGGGCGATCGAGACGGGCATTGATGACTCTTGTCCCTTGCCGTCAGAGTTAGGTATAGATTACTGTACACTGTACAAAGTGGTGTACCAACCTATGTTTTTACCATCTTACCCTTGTCTACTTGCCACATGTGGTGACCCCTTATGCCTATAAAAGGAGGCCCAAGTGCAACATAGAAGGGGGTTCGGTTCGGTTCAGCTCCGGCTTAGTTCATTCCACTCATACGAGACCACACTCAGGCTAGGTTTTGTAGATCCCGTTGCTCCCTAGCAAGAACACAAGATAATCCACAAAGCAGCAGTAGGAGTATTATCTCTCCGGAGAGCTCCGAAGCTGGGTAAATCTGCTCGCGTGCATCGCTTCGATCCGCTCTTTGTGCAATCTCCGCCCCCTCTGAACCACAAGGGACCCAGGTCCCGTAGGCGTTCGTGGGACACGATCACTTCTCCCCGACATCTTTGGCGCGCCAGGTAGGGGGCGTCGAGGCTGTGTGAACCCGATCCAGCGTTCGCACGAGTAGTTTTCTTCATCAACATCTTCGTCAACATGGCGCCGAAGAAGAAGTCTTCGGCAGCAGCAGAGCCGTCCGCGTCGAACCCACCACCACCGGAGCCGTCAGGTGGTGGGGGAAACGCTGGCGGAGGGACCGGCGTCGTCGAGAGAGCCCACGATGCCGCCAGGTCCAAGGACAAGGCAGCACAGGCGTCGGCGTCCGAGTCCGCACCCGCCCTTCGCAGGAGGCGCGGACCGACAATCATGATGCTCGCGGCACCATGCGCCGTTGGACCAAGGCCAAGCCGAGGATCCCGAGGCCCTCGAGACCCGCATGCTCCTCAAAGATGTCGGTACGAGTGGTGTACGGTCGCCATGCGGGATGCTGCTCCTCCTAACTTGGTTAGGAGTCCGAGCACCTCCGCCCTCGCCACGCACACCATTGCCACCACCACACCAGCAGAAGCCTTGGCAAGAGCACAGCTATTGCTAGACTACCCTCCAACGGCCGACAAGGTCGACGAATGGAGGGCCACAATTCAGAGTCTCATCGGCCGCTTAACGGCGACGCCCCGCTGCAACCGAAAGTGCCTCGCAGCCGCGCAAGGCGACAAGACGCGAGCTGATGGCGACGAGACTTGCGGGGTGCAGCCACCGCACTCCTCCCGAAGACTAAGATCGCCGACTCGCCGGATCCAGCTCGACAATGACTCCACAGCGTCATCGGATCCGCGAGCTCGTCGCGACCAGCGCCAAGTTCTCCGAGAACGGCAAGAAGAAGACGCCGAACCCGTGACGAAGCGCCGAAGAGAAGAGCGCCAATCCGACCGACGGCGCCGGCCCACTGTCGATATGCATGCGCCAGGAAACAGCGACTTGTCAGACGCTGTAGGTTGCCCTGCGTCACTCGTGAGCTGCGGCAAGTCCGTGTCCCGACAAGAAAAACTTCAAACCAGATGTGCGAGAAGTATGATGGCAGGACACACCCATCGAGTTCCTCAAAGATCTACACCATTGCGGTGCAGGCTGCGGAGGACGAGACGACAAGATCCTCGCCAACTACTTTCCTCTAGTGCTCAAGCCGAACGCCGATCCTCGGCTCATGCACTTGCCGGACAGCTCTATCTCTTCTTGGGCAGATTTGTGCCACCAGTTTGTTGGCGCCTTCACAGGTGCCACAAGCCTCATGGCTGTGAGAGTGACCTTCACCTACTCGCCTGTAAGGAAGGAGAGTCCTCATGCAAATTCATCCAGAGATTCAGCCGTGTGCATTACAACATCCCAGACGTCCACCCTGCTGCAGTAATCAGTGCATTCCATCAGAATGTGCGAAACCGCAGGATGAGGGAGGAAATGGCGATGTGCAAAGTGAAAGACGCCGATGAGCTCTACGCCCGGCCGACAAGTGTGCACGCTACCAAGAAGGAAGAAGACTACCAGAGAGAATGTGGGAGCAGAGTCCGACAAGGAGGAGATCGCCCGCAAGAAAGAGCCGGCAGCGAAACAATAGAAGGAAGAAAACCAAGAAGTACTAGTTGTCGAGCAGTCCGGCAAGGATGGTGCCGCCAAAAAAGCCAAGGCTGGTGGCTCCGGCAAGGAGGTTGCCGTTGACACCGACCGCCAAGCTGTGGCGGCCGCCGACAAGTCTGACAGCTCCAACAAGCAGTACTGTAAGATCCACCGCACCAAGGGCCACGATCTTCAGAGCTGCAAGAAAGTCGAGCAGCTTGTTGAGTTACAGAGAGCTGAATACGAGCGGCGAGACAAGGAGAAAGCCCAAGAAGGTGCAGGTGCAGCAAGTAAGAAGAGACCCGGTCGGGGAGGACGCTGCGGCAAGGCCAAGCAGCGGCAAGGAGACAGACCTCCCCGCGGCCGCGACAAGGAAGAAGACGAAGATGAAGATGAAGATGACGAAGACATGGAAGACGATGAAGCTGATGAGCAGGAGTTTCAAAAGGCAACGGAGGTCCTTTATGCTGACGGTGGTGCGCTCGCATACCTCGCACCGCCAACTCAAGCAATGGATGCGTGAGATCAATGCAGCAGAACCCTCCATAGAGTCGCCAAGAACCTCAAGTGGTCCAAGACGCCCATCATCTTTGACATTGAGGACCACCCAGATCGCATCATCGCGGTCGTGTGCTTGCCGATGTTGGTCTCACCAACCATCCGCAACCTCAAAGTCACAAAGATGTTGGTTGACGGCGGGCCGCCTGAACCTAATCTCCTCTGCAGTGCTCCAAAAGCTTCAAATCCTCGACAATGAGCTCAAGAAACTGGTACTTTCCAAGGAATCAACCCAGAAGGAGCAAGCCCAAAGGGAAGATCACGTTGTCGGTAACATTCGATAGCGAGCTCAACTACGAACCGAGAGGGTCACGCTTGACGCTGCCGATTTCCCATTGCCCTACAATGGCATACTTGGCCGCCCAAAGACTCGCCAAGTTCATGGCCGCCTCATCATGCTTACAACTTACTCAAGATGCCCGCCCGATAAGCGCATTTCTATCCATGGCGATAAGAAGGATGCGCTTATCTGCGCCGACAAGATTTACCGATGCAGCTGCCGCAATGTTAGCAAACCACTTGTCATTGAAGCTCCTGGGGAAGAAGAAGACCACCAAGACCGTAAGAGCTCGATGCCCACTCCGCAAGCGCACTCCTGAGTGCTGCGCTACGCCGAGGACGCACCATCGAGCTCCACCGCAAGTGCAAGAAGACAATGGCAGCTCCGCCAAGACCAAGAAGGTGCCCGCCAAGGAGGACGGACCGGTGGTACCTTCACCATCGCTGCCGCTTGACCCTAAATAGGAAGGCGAGCTCGTTGTTTTCTCATGCGGCGAATGTCGATGTGTTTGCGTGGCAACCATCCGACATCCCCGGTGTTCCCAGAAAGTAATTGAGCACCACCTAGCTATCTGTCCTCACGCCGCCCGCCAAGCAAAAGTTAGGAAACAGCAAAGGAGCGCCAAGAGTTCATAGCGTAAGAAATCAAGAAGTTGGAAGCAGCAGGACTTGTCGGGAGTACTTCATCCCACGTGGTTGGCCAATCCGTAGTTGTATCATAAGGCTAATGGGAAATGGAGGCTTTGTATTGACTTCACCGATGTTAATAAAGCTTGTCCCAAAGACCCATTTCCCTTGCCGCAGACGACCAAATTGTTGACTCCACGGCCGGATGTGATCTGCTTTCATTTCTTGATGCATATTCAGATATCATCGATCTTCATGGCGTAAGAGGATGAAGAGAAACCGCATTCATTACACCATGTGGCACGTCTCGCTTCATACGATGCCTTCGGTTTAAAGAATGCTGGTTCAACTTTGCAAGAGTAGTCCATGATGCCTTTGAGCCACAGATATACGTAAATGTAGAAGCCTACATGGATGATATAGTGGTCAAAAGCAAGGACAAAGCAACTCGATTCAGGATTTGATGAGACATTTGCAAATCTACGCAAGATCAACCTCAAGCTCAACCCCGAGAAGTGCGTGTTTGGAGTCCTTCCGCAAGCTTCTCGGTTCTTTGTATCTCAACGGGAATCGAAGCCAATCCCGACAAGATCAAGGCTATTGAGCAGATTGAAGCACCAAAGCGCGTCAAGGACGCCGGAAGGCTTGCGGTTGCGTGGCTGCTCTCAAGAGGTTTATCTCTAAGTCTCTGCTGAGCGCCCCGCCATTTTTCAAAATTTTGAAAAAGGCAGGTCCAATGAAATGGACTCCCAAAGCGGAGGCTGCGCTGCAGGATTTAAAGAGGTACTCGCCCTCCGCTCCAATACTTGTCGCACCTAGGCCACAAGAGAAGTTGTTGCTGTATATAGCGGCAACCAATCAAGTGGTTAGTGCTGCGTTAGTAGCGGAGAGGGAGGCGGATGATGAGCCGGGCAACCGAGGCAAAGCGATCCAGCGACAAGCAAGGGCTTCACCGTCAAGCTCGGTCCCGACAAGGACGGATCAGCGCGAGGTTGCGACAAGATACGAAGAAGATGGTGCAGCGCCACCTACTTTGTCGGCCCCTTCTGCAGGGGCTAGGTCAAGGTACTCGTGTGTGGTTGCTTTTGGCCTCCTCATGGCCTCGAGAAGCTGCGCCATTACTTCCAAGCACATGATATAACAGTTGTCACCGCTTCCGCTGAAAAGGATATTACAAAATCCGTAGCAACAGCAGTAATCGTCGAGTGGGCACCGAACTATCAAGCTTTGGTCTCAAGTTTGAAAGCACTTCAACTATCCGGAGCGAGCATTGGCGGAATTCATAGCAGAATGGACGCCGACGCAAGATGAAGAGATTCCGAGACAAGCATCTCCGCCAAAGAGGCAAATAAGGAGTGGTGATGTACTTCGATGGTGCCTTCGCGCAAGGCGCCCGGTGCCAAGCGTGTCGCTTATCGCACCCACCGGAGAGCACCTCAAGTTCATAGTCCAGATGCACTTTCCCAAGGAACAAGCAACAAACAATACTGCAGAGTATGAAGGTTTGCTTGCCGGTCTTAGGATTGCGGTAGACCTCGGGATCAAGAAGCTCATTGTCAGGGGGGACTCGCAACTTGTCGTCCGCCAAGTAAATAAAGATTATCAGAGTCCGTTGATGGAAGCTTACGTCGATGAAGTGAGGAAGCTAGAAGAGCACTTTGAAGGCCTCGCAAATGGAGCATGTTCCAAGAGCTCGTAATGATATAGCTGATGGCCTCTCCAAATGTCCCGCACTCAAGTTACTGTGGAACCAGGAATTTTGTGCTCAAGTCGACTCAACCAACCGTAACAACATCAACAGACAGAGCAAGAAGAGAAACTAGTTTCCGCAACTACTTTCCCGCAGAGCTCCCGAAGCCGCCGCCAAGAAGGTCCCTAAAATCAACACACATATAAGCGAGGAGCAGTTCGCTCCGACAAACCATGCAGTTTGTATTGTTGAAGCAAACGCCCCGACAAGTTTCGCTCCGGCAAGCTTGCCGGGATCATCAGTTCAAGGACCCACGTGTCCTTGCCGTGAGAAGCTGATGTTCCCGCAGGATAGATGAGCCTTTAGTCCTTGTTGTCGAGCCATAGGCTCCAAAGATGGGCACAAGAAATCGCCTATTTCCTTCGACAGAGAGCTTCCCAAGAGCAAGAAGAAGCGGAAAAAGTAGCACGACGGTCAAGTATGTACCAGTTTGTTGACAACATCATGCATGTAAGAAGACTCAACGGTGTGAAATTGAAGTGCATTTGCCGAAGATGGATGAAGTTGCTGGCGAGATACATGGAGGCATATGTGGTCACCACATTGGCGCAAGGGCACTTGCCGCAAGGCTTTCCGCAAGGTTTCTTCCGCCGAAGCCCTCCAGATGCAATCGCACAAGTAACCAAGTGTGAAGCATGCCGCCCATTCCAAACAGATACACCAACCAGCTCAAACTCTCCAGACGATCCCTTTATCCTGGCCCTTCTCGTGCTGGGGCTCGACATCCTCGGCCCTTTCCCCGAGCTGTCGGGGGCTTTGAATACTTGTACGTCGCAATCGACAAGTTCACAAAGTGGCCAGAAGTGGAACCAGTGAGGAAGGTGACAGCACGATCCACCGTCAAGTTCTTGGTCAATTGTTTGCCGCTTTGGGATTCCTAACAGAATCATCACCGACAACGCACACAGCTTCACGAGCCGCACCTTCATGCAAGACGCCCAAGATCTTGGCGCCAAGATCTGCTTTGCTTCGTTGCTCATCCGAGAAGCAATGATCAAGCAGAGAGCAAACGCTGAAGTGCTGCGAGGACTCAAGACCGAACTTTCGACAGCTGCGCAAGCGCGGAAGGAACTGGATCGAGGAGCTGCCGGTGGTTCTTTGGTCGATCAGACGACGCCAAATCGAGCCATCGCCAAACACCTTTTGCTCTAGTCTACGGAGCAGAGGCAGTTCTCCCCACGGAACTGTGGTACGGGTCTCCTCGAGTGCTCGCTATGATGAGTTTGAGCAAGAGCAGCTGCGACAAGATGACGCTGCTCCTCGAGGAAGATCGCCTTCAGCTGCCGACGAGCTGCTCGTTATCAGCAAGCTTTGCGCCGCTACCATAGCCGCAGTTAATGCCGGCTTCGAGGAAGGCGACCTTGTTCTTCGCTGCTCAATCCGCCAAGAATTCCAACAAGTTGACGCCAAGTGGGAAGGCCCTTATCGGGTGAAACGAGTCACTAGGCCCGCGTTGTCCGCCTTTGAGACCAAGATGGCCTTCCGTGAGCAATTCCTGGAATATAGAGCATCTTCGCAAGTTTTACCCATGAGGCGCGGTTGTCGGAACCTGCTCCGCAACCACCCTTTTGTACAAGTCTTGCCGCTGTTGCATGTAATCCTTTGTACAAAGCCGGGCGCACCCGTGCATCAAGAAGCCTATGTGGTGCGCATAACTTGTCAATACATGCCCTCATAATCATATATGCATGTGTCTACTAACATTTTGTGCAGCATCCACACCCGGTAAGCGATAACGAGCCACTAGGCTCCATAACATACTTTTCTCTTCTTTCTTCTCAAACAAGGAGAAGGTTCATCCACCCACAAGTTAACCGGGGAAGGGAAGATAATAGTGTGGACCGCCAAGCGTCGCTCGAGGAACTGTCGCCTTGCCGGGAAATGGGCAACAGAGAAGCTAAGTTGCCATGTTTAAACGATCAGTTTTAAATTTTTAAAGTTATTTTCCTTGAACGACCGCGCTTTGTATGGAAAACCCGTGCGCGAAGGAACCAAATCGTGACTGGTCGCGACCTTACTTTGTTTCGAGTCCGCTCAACAACTTAAGTGAGCTGCGGCTAGTCCGCGACAAGGTTGTTTGTCGGTAGCGACCCGCCAACAGCTGAAGTTCCGCGACTCGGGCCATGGCAAGGGTGCTGCACCGCAAGTTTCCAAAAGCGAGGGCAGTAACATACAAAGCCAAGAGTCGAGTAAAGGAAGTAACATAGCAAATATTGCCCGTAACAAAGTTATATTACAAAAATAACTTATTGCGGCATCGCTAAATTGTTCTCGTAACTGAAATAACAAATAAGAGGAGAAGAAGGTGCGCGCCACCCAAGCCCCGGCAAGCCAGAGTTGCCGGGGGCTGCGACAAGCCAGAGTTGCCGGGGGCTGCGGTATCAGATAAGCCTTTCGTCCCTTTTCAAGCATCCCTTTTTCATTAAAAACATCCTACTCGGATACAGTCCGTGGAGAATGAAAGACATGAAAGAGAGGATTACAAGTTTTAAATGCGGATAAGGCCCGAAGGATTACAATTTAAAAAGATAAGATGCCCGTAATCCTTTTCCTGTCCCTCTCTTCAGGAGGTAGGTCAAGGAGGCGAGAAGGACAAAAGGAGCGCCTAGGCAAGCTACAGGTGCCAGAAGGCACCAAGGAACATCCCGGGCTGTCCGAGGACTTAACGAAGACGGCGACGCCGAAGCGGGCTCAAGACGGGCGGCAGGACGTCAAGACGCTGTCGAGGGCACTACGCCTCAGACTCGACTTGACGGCCTTGTCGCCATCCTCTTCCCCTTCCGCAGCCTCCCTACGCCACGCCCAAGGAGACGACTCGGGAGTTCAAGGAGCCGCGACGCGATGATGGGGTCGCCGGTGACGCACGGCGGCGCCGACAACTAATCGGGCCTGCTACCCTCGCTGTCGCTGTCGCTCTCCTCCTCGCCACTCGCCGAGGGGAATCTTCGCTGTCGGAGGAGCTATCCACGCAGCACTTCGCCCGAGTACCGAGATCCTCAAGACCTTGACGGAGAGGAGATCACCTCCATTAACTTAAAATGGAGGGTAAACCCCGCCATCGCTGTGGATGCGGTGAACGCCTTCCACCCACGATCAAGATACATCACATTAGGGGCTGGGAATACAACACGGACTCGCGTGCGTCGCTGATCCCACAGCCCTCATGTGCGCCTCAAGAATCTCGGGCGGATCCGACTCCATCGCGCCACGAACGGAGCTGGAAGCCGGAGGCGACGACGAGGCGCCCGGCGCAGCCTCGACGAAGAACTCGCAAGGGTCGCCCTCGTATGGACCGCCCGCAGGAGGGGAACCGCCCGGCGGAGGCGGAGACGGCGCGCCGCCTGGCCCGCTTCTTCCTCGAAGGCCGACCTGCCTCACGACCTCGCCCCTCCCTCTTCCTCTTGTGGCTGGCTCTGCCACCCCGGCGTGGGGTTGGGAGGGCGCTGTCTAGGCGACCCTCGCCGCCACCGATGAAGAATTCAAGGTTCCTTTCTCCATGACGGATGAGAGAAAGGGAGCGTGTTGAGGAAAGGAAGAGATGGGAGAGTGCGGGCTTCTCGCACCCTTCCGCTTTTTTTAAAAGAAGCAAGGTGGGGCTCGACCGCCCGGCCAAGGAATCAGGCATAGGAAGAGCAGGAATCGGGCCGACCTGCTGCCTCTCGCCGCAACGCCCGCTTCCCACTTCCACCGTCCATGACCCCAAGAGCATGGGAACCACGTGGCGGGATGCAGAACCGAGGCGACGATGAGGCGACCTTGCACGCCGCCCACTTCCCCACGACACCGCAATTGACGCGTGCGTTCTACGGGGAACGCGCGGATACGGAGTGGATTTGGTTTGGACCCAGTCGCGTGTCTGCGCCTGTTTTGGGCCTGCCCAACAGAGCTCAAGACCGTGTATGGCCTGCACCGGAGCCGGAGTGGATTTGGTTTGGACCCAGGCCAAGCTGCGTGCCCGTGCCAGCTTTTGGGCCTGGCCCAACAGCGCTTCGGCACCGTGTATGGCCTGCACCCGGGGCTCTGTCGGTGTACTAAAGTAGGGGTACCTTAGTACCGAACTGCAGCACGGGCAACAGCAGCGCCCCTGGCAAGCCTTGCCGGGCGTCTGCCAAGACCCTCCGCGCCCTTCAGAAAACAAGACCCGGCAAGAGGAGCTTGCGGTGAGCCATTCAAGAACAAAGTAATCAAGACCCCGCAAAAGGAGCTTGCCGGAAGGCCACTCAGTATGCTGGCGAGGAAGCAAGGCCCGGCAAGAGGAGCTTGCCGAAGGCTTGGTGAGCGATAAGCTCCCTAGCGACGACGAACCTTGCCGCGCAAAGTACTCACCGCGGCAAGTGACCTCTCTTCATCTCCGCTCCAGCTCACCCGCCAACGTGTCACCACGGGGCTCTCCCAAGCACGCGTGTCGACGGGCTGTGCAGCCAGCGGGGAGCAGTGATAAGCGGCGCGACAGGCTACCATCGTGGCAAACGGAGGCGCACTTGACGGTCCTGTTACAATCGTTCGGGCGATCGAGACGGGCATTGATGACTCTTGTCCCTTGCCGTCGAGTTAGGTATAGATTATCAGTACATCGCATAAAGCGTGTACCAACCTATGTTTTTACCATCTTACCCTTGTCTACTCGCCACATGTGGTGACCCCTTATGCCTATAAAAGGAGGCCCGAGTGCAACGTAGAAGGGGGTTCGGTTCGGTTCAGCTCCGCTTAGTTCATTCCACTCATACGAGACCACACTCAGCTAGGTTTTGTAGCTCCCTGCTGTTCTAGCAAGAACACAAGATAATCCACAAAGCAGCAGAGGAGTATTATCTCCTGAGAGCTCCGGCTGGGTAAATCTGCTCGGCATCGCTCGATCCGCTCTTTGTGCAATCTCCGCCCCCCTCCGAACCACAAGGGACCCAGGTCCCGTAGGTGTTCGTGGGACACGATCAGTTCTCCCCGACAAGAAGAAACATAAACATCAAGCTCAAGTTAAAGGCTTGAGTCAAAGGTATTAGTTCCTTTGGCGTTAGTGTTGTGGAGAGATGACCACCGAAGAAAAATATACACTCAAGAATGGTTCTCGATAGCTATGTAGTATAGCTCTTTTATGTTTCTTGAGTTATAGGGATCCCGCACTATTAAGAGGGGATCAAAGGGGTTAGTGCTAGATTTGCTCAAGTCAACATCTTCTATTTCTACTTCCTCACATCATATTCCAACATACGATATTTCACTCCTATCCAACACAATTCCACTCATATCCTATATACCAAATAAATCCATAGCCAACTAGGTTCCCCAAAATATATGATCTAACCTTTGCATACTTTGCATCCTCCATTTTGGTTTATCTTGGGTGGTTCTCTATGTGAGGACCTGGAGCTTTTCCATAGCTTCAAAACGAGCCCAAAATCATCAAAATCGGAGTCCGGATGAGAAAGTTATGGATGTTTTACTTTTGGGGCGCCTGCAGTTTTTGTGTTGGCCGGATATCCGGACTTGGCCCGGAAATCCGGCCGAGATGTCCGTAACCGTGTTGAAATGTTGGTTGTGTCCTCCGGATGTCCGCAACTTGGGCCAGATGTCCGGGCCCCAACTTGGGCCAGATGTCCGGCTTTGGCTGATGTCCGCCCCTGTACTCTGCCTCTGTTTTCACATGCGTGTGTGTGCATTTCTCACCACGGATGTCCGCCCTTGCCCGGATGTCCGGCCCAACACAGCCACTTACTCACAAACGGCTAGTTTTCTAGGCTTGCTATATATACCCCTCTACTAATCCGGCAGAGGGTTGAGCAACACATTCATATGAACCCTAGAACACAAAAAGTCTCCTCTCACTTCTCCTACACCAAATCTTAGATCCCTGAGAGATTCGTGAGAGTTCTTGAGAGATTTTCCAATCAAGTGATAGATCCACTCCTCTCCCTCTCTTAACCAAACGAATTCGTGATTTGAGCAAGTCTTGAGCATTTCCCTTTGTTCTTGTTACTCTTGGAGGTTGGAGAGTCCTAGGCGGTAGGAGTGCTCGGTGAGGAATCAACTTGTGATTTGTCCCCGGAAAGTTTGGGAAGGTTTGGAGGTCACCTCAAGGTCTACCACTAGTGGTTGAGAATCGCCTTCGTGGTGATATCTCAAGGAGAATAGGGTGAGCCTTCGTGGCGTTGGTGTGCCTTCGTGGTAACATCCACCTCTCTAACGGTGACTAGCTTCCCTCCAAGGAAGTGAACATCGGGATACATCCTCGTCTCCGTGACTTTGGTTATCCCTAACCCTAACTCCTTACTTGTGGTTTACTTTGGTCATTTGACCGTGCATTCACTATATCTTGTTGTCCTCATTATATTGTGGTGGTTGATTATATTGTGTTGGCCATTTCCTTATAGAGATTATTTAGGCCTACACTTCATATTCCGCAATTCATACTTGCTACTATTGATATACTTTGTGATTAGTGTGAATTGCTAACTTGTGTTACAAACTTCCATATATTGTGATATTGCTCAAGTAAGTTTGTGTAACTTACTTGAGTTTGCTTGTATCATTCAATTCCATATATTGTGATACAATTTGTGTAAGCTTTGTATTGCTTACTTGTGGTTGTGTGTATTATTCATTTCCATACCTCGTGATATACACTGAGTAAGTTTGTGTGACTTACTTGTGCTTACTCATATCCTCGTTGTTCTCATCTTGTTTATGCTAAGTTGTTGGTGCACTTAGTGAGCCTAGTATATTTAGGATTTGTGCTTGAAAAGTATCTGCTTAGTTTATTTCCGCATTTGGATATAGCCAAATCCGTAAAAGATTTTAAAACGCCTATTCACCCCCCTCTAGGCGACATCGTGGTCCTTTCAATGTGGTCCAATTAATATTGAGGCTCGCAGTGGGTGTCGTTATTTTCTCACCTTCACAGATGATTCGAGCAGATATGGTATATCTACTTAATGAAACACAAGTCTGAAACATTTGAAAAGTTCAAAGAATTTCAGAGTGAAGTGGAGAATCATCGTAACAAGAATATAAAGTTTCTACGAGATGATCACGGAGACGAATATTTGAGTTGCTAGTTTGGCCTTCAATTAAAACAATGTGGAATAGTTTCACAAACTCATGCCACCTGGAACACCACAACGTAATGGTGTGTCCGAACGTCATAATCGTACTTTATTGGATATAGTGCAATCTATGATGTTTCTTACCGATTTACCACTATCGTTTTTGGGGTTATGCATTAGAGACAACTACATTCACGTTAAATAGGGCACTATCTAAATCCGTTGAGATGACACCGTATGAACTATGGTTTGGCAAGAAACCTAAGTTGTCGTTTCTTAAAGTTTGGGGCTGCGATGCTTATATGAAAAAGCTTTGAACCCAAATCGGAGAAATGTGTCTTCATAGGATACCCAAAGGAGACTGTTGGGTACACCTTCTATCACAGATCTGAAGGCAAGACATTCGTTGCTAACAATGGATCCTTTATAGTGAAGGAGTTTCTCTCGAAAGAAGTGAGTGGGAGGAAAGTAGAACTTGATGAGGTAACTATACCTGCTCCCTTATTGGAAAGTAGTTCAGCACAGAAATCAGTTCCTGTGACTCCTACACCAATTAGTGAGGAAGCTAATGATGATGATCATATAACTTCAGATCAAGTTACTACTGAACCTCGTAGGTCAATTAGAGTAAGATCCGCGCCAGAGTGGTACGATAATCCTGTTCTGGAGGTCATGTTACTTGACAATGACGAACCTGCGAACTATGAGGAAGCGATGATGAGCCCAGATTCCATGAAATGGCTTGAGCCCAGATTCCATGAAATGGCTTGAGGCCATGAAATCTGAGGTGGGATCCATGTATGAGAACAAAGTATGGACTTTGATTGACTTGCCCAATGATCGGCAATCAATAGAGAATAAATGGATCTTCCAGAGGAAGACGGACGCTGATAGTATTGTTACTATCTACAAAGCTAGACTTTTTGAAAAAGGTTTTTGACAAAGTTCAAGGTGTTGACTACGATGAGATTTTCTCACTCGTAGCGATGCTTAAGTCTGTCCGAATCATATTAGCGAATTGCCACATTTATGAAATCTGGCAAATGGTTGTCAAAACTACATTCCTTAATGGATTTCTTAAAGAAGAGTTGTATGATGCAACCAGAAGGTTTTGTCGATACTAAAGGTGCTAACAAAATGTGCAAGCTCCAGCAAACCATCTATGGACTGGTGCAAGCATCTCGGAGTTGGAATATACGCTTTGATGAGTTGATCAATGCATATAATTTTATACAGGCTTGCGGTGAAGCATGTATTTACAAGAAAGTGAGTGGGGGCCTACAACATTTCTGATAAATATATGTGAATGACAATATTGTTGATCGGAAATAATGTAGAATTTTCTGGAAAGCATAAAGGAGTATTTGAAAGGATTTTTTCAAAGAAAGACCTCGGTGAAGCTGCTTACATCTTGAGCATCAAGATCTATAGAGATAGATCAAGACGCTTGATACGTTTTTTCAATGAGTGCATACCTTGACAAGATTTTGAAGTAGTTCAAAATGGAACAATCAAAGAAAGAGTTCTTGCCTATGTTACAAGGTGTGAAATTGAGTAAGACTCAAAGCCCGACCAGGGAGGAAGATAGAAAGAGAATGAAAGTCATTCCCTATGCCTCAGCCATAGGTTCTATAAAGTATGCCATGCTGTGTACCAGATCTATTGTATACCCTACACTGAGTTTGGCAAGGGAGTACAATAGTGATCTAGGAGTAGATCACTAAACAGCGGTCAAAATTATCCTTAGTGGAATAAGGATATGTTTCTCGATTATGGAGGTGACAAAGGTTCGTAAGTAAGGGTTACGCCGATGCAAGTTTTGACACTGATCCAGATGACTAAGTCTCAATCTGGATACATATTGAAAGTGGGAGCAATTAGCTAAAGTAGCTTCGTGCAGAGCATTGTAGACATAGAAATTGCAAAATACATACAGATCTGAATTTGGCAGACCCGTTGACTAAACTTCTCTCACAAGCAAAACATGATCACACCTTAGTACTCTTTGGGTGTTAATCACATGGCGATGTGAACTAGATTACTGACTCTAGTAAACCCTTTGAGTGTTGGCCACATGGCGATGTGAACTATGGATATTAATCACATGGTGATGTGAACTATTGGGGTTAAATCACATGTCGATGTGAACTAGATTATTGATTCTAGTGCAAGTGGGAGACTGAAGGAAATATGCCCTAGAGGCAATAGTAAAGTTGTTATTTATATTTCCTTATATCATGATAAATGTTTATTATTCATGCTAGAATTATATTAACCGGAAACTTAGTACATGTGTGAATACATAGACAAACAGAGTTTCACTAGTATGCCTCTACTTGACTAGCTCGTTGAATCAAAGATGGTTAAGTTTCCTAGCCATAGACATGAGTTGTCATTTGATTAACGAGATCACATCATTAGAGAATGATGTGATTGACTTGACCCATTCCGTTAGCTTAGCATTTGATCGTTTAGTATATTGCTATTGCTTTCTTCATGACTTATACATGTTCCTATGACTATGAGATTATGCAACTCCCGAATATGGGAGGAACACTTTGTGTGCTACCAAACGTCACAACATAACTCGGTGATTATAAAGGTGCTCTACAAGTGTCTCCGCTGGTACTTGTTGAGTTGGCATAGATCGAGATTAGGATTTGTCACTCCGATTGTCAGAGAGGTATCTCTGGGCCCTCTTGGTAATGCACATCACTATAAGCCTTGCAAGCAATGTGACTAATGAGTTAGTTGCGGGATGATGCATTACGGAACGAGTGAAGAGACTTGCCGGTAACGAGATTGAACTAGGTATTGAGATACCGACGATCGAATCTCGGGCAAGTAACATACCGATGACAAAGGGAACAACGTATGTTGTTATGCGGTTTGACCGATAAAGATCTTCGTAGAATATGTAGGAGCCAATATGAGCATCCAGGTTCCGCTATTTGTTATTGATCGGAAACGTGTCTCGGTCATTTCTACATAGTTCTCGAACCCGTAGGGTCCGCACGCTTACGTTTGGTGACGATCGATATTATGAGTTTATGTGATTTGATGTACCGAAGGTTGTTTGGAGTCCCGGATGAGATCGCGGACATGACTAGGAGTCTCGAAATGGTCAAGACGTAAAGATCGATATATTGGAAGGCTATATTCGGACATCGAAAAGGTTCCGAGTGGTTCGGGCATTTTTTGTAACATCCCAAATTTTCCTATTTGGAATGTTTTACAATTATAGCTAAGCATCCTATGCATCCTGTTTGAATTTGATTGCCATTTGAATTTTCAGAGCAAGTTGAGTTTTGAATTTGAATTTCAAACTTTGGCATGTGGGAAACAATTCAAAAACTAAGCCTGATAAATACTTGATCAAAAGTATGAGAGGAGCAAACATGACACTCCAAAAATATCAGAGGAAACAATGCCAAAAGAATTGGATTCAAATCTGAAATTTATTTGAATTTGAAAAAAATGGATTTTTATAAAGTTTGGATTTTGCCTTTGGAAAAATGTTCAAATGAAAGGGAATATTCCCCTGATCATTTTGGTATATATATACCCTATATAAATTATTTATAGTTTAGGTTTTATTTTTGTTTTTGTTTTAATTAAAAAATAATAATAAAAAAAACCAGGCGCCACCAGCCACCCAGGCCCAGCCACCGCCTCACCTCACCCACACAATTTCAATGAGCCGGCCCTAATCAGCCAGCCCAGAGCCACCAGGCCAGCCCACTCACCTCACCTCTCTCGCCGAAAGGCCTAGGCCTCGCCACCCGACCCTCGCCTCTCCTCTCACTCACTCGTGGGCCCCGCCTGCCTTCTTCCCCGCCCACGCCACGCCACTCGCCTGAGATCCACCGGATCCCAAGGATCCGGATCCCGACCACCCCGATGCCCTTCCAAGCATCTCGACCCCTGGCTATAAAGCCGAGGCCGCACCCCATTCCCCCCTAGCGACGCTGGACCCCTCTCCTCTCCTCCCGAGCTCACTGAGTCCCGAGGCTCGCCACCGCCGCCAAAGTCGCCGACGCCACCCAGGTCCACCCCGACCTCCCAACACCACCAACCCCTCCCGACCTCGTCTGCAGCTCTCGACGACTCGCCGAAGCTCGCTGACGCCTCGGACGCCTGACGACTATCGCCGCCCGCCGCCGAGTCCGAAGCCCCCAAGATCCCTCCTGCTCGATCTTAGATCGACGGCCCCGATTAGACGCCTCAAACGTTAGGTTTTAGTTAGAAAACCGCCGCCCGATCGGTTTTATTTTTAGTTTAGGTTTTATTTTAGGCCCGGTTCTTTAGTAAAACCCTAGAGCCCGTTTAGCCTATCTAACGCCTAGTGCACAGTTTAGGCCCATTAGGCCTTTTTCTTTTTATTTTGATTTTCTGTTTTAGCCGAATTGTTTCAAATTTCAAAAATGTATATCTTTTATTCTGTTTAATATTTTTGAGTGATTCTTTTTTTGTTGGATTGCAAATTTTATGTAGTTTCTGAAAAATATATATTTAGCTATGTTAAAAATAATTAAAAATGCTTTAATATTGATTTAGTCAGAATAGCAAATCTGCTATAACCTTAGTTAGAAAAATTATTTTTGCATGATTCTTTTTGTCACCACTTTATTTTGACATTGCCAAACCCTAGAAATTAACTTTGGTATTTTAGGATTAATAAATAATTAGTTCTAGACAGAACCATATTAATCCTAATTAATTGACTAGTTCCTGTTTTCCTAATTAATTAATTAGTAAATTAATTTATTTTTAACTTGTGATTAGTTATTCTAGGTTAGTTTCTGTCACTCCATTAGATGAACTTTTATTTATAATTAATAAAAGTTTTAAATTAATTTTCTTAATAGAAATTGGATTAGGCCTAAAATGAGTTTTATAATAGCTTTTTAATTAATTCTTTTTGCTCCTAGTTATTTAGTGAATCCTTTTCTGTTAAGTTAACCTAAAACCATGATTAGGTTATATTAAGGAATTTTGTTATATAAAACTATTTTTGCTATTGTTTGGTGTAGGGAAAAACTTTGAGTTGATTTCTTTGAGTTTTCCTTTTGATTTGGTTTTGATTGTTTTATTGAGTTATGTTACTTTGTGTGATCCTTTCTGCATTATGCTTATTGTGCTATTGTTTGTCTCGGTAGAGTTTCCTGAGTGCTGAAGCTTGCTACTACGACTCTTTAGCTTACGAGGATCATCAAGAAGGCAAGTTTTGATCATGTTATTTCTATACCTATGTTTTTGTGCATTAGTAGTTGTCACCACCCCACCATTGCATGCAGAGTGAAATCTTGAAGTCATTAAACTTGAGTAGTATCATGTGGTAGGATGAACCAATCCCTTGTTACCAAGACCCCGGACGTAGTAGTTATTTTGCTATGCTCAGAGACGGATTTGGGATGAGTGAAATTATAAGCAAGATGTGAGAGTCAATGATGATG
>JAHIAM010000182.1:0-23243 GCA_021605205.1 Aegilops longissima | reverse complement strand
GTTGGTTTTGAACGAAAGTTGAATGCCAATGGAGTTGAGGGAAGAAGATCAATACCCCAAGATGAAGTTTGTTCCTCAACAAGAGGAGTATGATCCTACTTTCTTCAAGGGAACACAAGCACAAGATGATCTTCCACCACAAGACCACAAGAACAAAGGCAAGGACAAGCTTCAAGAGGAGATTGATGCATTTGAAGAAGCACCTAAGGCCTTGGTCAAGTGGGTTCCCAAGACTACGTCAAGTTCTACTTCATCAAGCACAACTACTACACCAAGGATTCCCATCAAGATGATGTCGATCCCGAAGAAGAAGAACTAGAGAGTTCTTGAGGGTGACTCCACCAACATTTTTCACTCATATCATTATGGCAAGGACAAGTGCAACCATCTTCCATATCTTGCACCAGTTCAAGGAGTCACAAACCCTCATGTTGGTAAGGCAAGGGACAAGGTAACCTAATGTTTTCATGGACATCATTTTGTGTGTGTGTGCATCACTCTATGTCTATGGATATTCTTGTTTGTTCCTTGTGGGACTAACACGTGTAGGTATTGAAAGTGCAACTCACTCCAAAGGATTGCTCCAAAAGATCTACATCAACATTGAGCATCCACATCCTCAACACCTACATGAAATCATCATCGACAAAACCCAAGGTTAGTTTATCCTCTAAGGGGGATCTCACATCTAGGGGAGCTTAACTCTAAGATTTGAGTCAAAGCAACTCTAATGATGTGAACACATAAATGCTTTATGTAAAATGGTAACCCCACTTGAGCTTAAACGATGAGTATGACCTATCATCAAATGTTCTCATTTGACTCCTAAGTCAATATACTCATATATAGATGACCTAGTCATCGCCAATTGTTTGATAGATGCTATAATAGGTTGTGCATGCTTTGTCACATATTTCGCTTGTCATTTTATTGTGTGAGCATGTTGGTTGCATATTTTACTCATTCGAGGACATCCACTTGTTGTTTTGATTGATTGGCTTTTTTCTTGGCTAAGTGGATGGACAAGAATGCCTAAGAACCTTCTCTAGCTATCTATGCTTTTCGCCTCAAACTCTATTCATGCTACATCACAAAATTTGATCAAGTCAGATTCGAACCACTGGTGAGGAGCACTCTGAGTCCCCGATTCGTCATAGACTTAAACTTCCAAAACTTTTTTGTGCTTTTCGTCCGACCGATTCTCAATTTCGGGTCATACCGAGATCACTAAGTCGATCTAGGTTTTATCTTGGTGCAACCGATTTGAACTTTTCGGTCATACCGAGTTGCTTTAATCATAATGCTATGCATCTTGGTGCCACCGAGTTGTTCCACTTCAGTCACACCGACATGTGTCGGGCTATATATTCTCACGGAAAATTTTGAAAACCTTCTCCAAACTCCTCCGCTTCACAAGATAGCTCGCCTCGCTTACTAGGTCTACGGATCATCGATTTCGCCACCACCGCCTCACAGTGGTCTCCGCCGCCAACAACGGAATTCTTCTCTGCTGTCACCCGAGCGTAGTTCACCGCCGAACTAGGTATGAACTCGATCATCGTGCTATCCTCGCCTGATTCTCAGCACATTGTGTTCGTAATGCATCTTGCCAACCATTGAAACACTTCTATCCAGTCAAAACAACTTAGAATAGGTGTGATTCAAATTTAGGTTAGAGCCACAAACCATCTCGACCCACCGAAGTTGAAAAACTCGTCCCACCGATTTGGCTAACGCCATTGCACTAGTAAGTCTCTCGGCCCGACCGAGAATTACAATCGTGTGACCGATTTTATAACTTTGTGAAACCCTAGCAGTCTCGGTACATCAATCGTGACTCGGTCTCGACCGAGTTCACTAGTTTAGGTTCCAAAACTGCTTCGTATCACCGAGTTTGAAAATCGGTAGATCCAAATGCTTTCTCGGGAAAACTAAAACTAAGTTGTTTGAATCATTCTTTTGCAAAATCTCTGATTTTGTGATGCTCATCCACTCTACCTCATCTATAACTATTGGTCAGCTAGCCAAAGCAGGTGCAGCATGTCGCATCAAAGTGACAGCGTAACAAGTCAAGAGCAGATTCACATGAGTGAGGGCACTAGTCCCTCTAGCAGCTCGTAGATGAGGGGAGCAGAAGCACTCCCTGCAATTTGCCCAAGGATGCCACAAGGACAAGGAAGAAGAAGACCCAGAACTGAGGATGAGGATTATGTGGCAGCTGAGGATGAGGCCGCCCAAAGAAGAAAGTGCTCAAGAAGGAGTACAACTCAACCAAGTAAAGCCACCATGAAGATCAAAAGGCCAAAGGTAGACAACCAATGTCCAAAGCCGAGTCTCCACTCAAGCTTCTTTGAATCCCAACCAAGAGCCTCCATGTCAAGGAAAGAAAAGGAAGTAAGGGTCAAGAAGACCATGGCAGAGTGATTGGGAAGCCTTTTATGATGGAGGAAGAGGAAGAAGAAGAGGTTGCTGAACTAGCACCCAAGGCACAAAGGCTGATGGGTGATGCTATCAAATCAGGGGTTGCAACTTCAAAGCCCAAAGCTACCCCAAGCCCAAGAGTGCACCAAAGAGGAATACCAGAGTATACCAAAGAAATTGAGAAGAACAAGGCCCCAATGCCCGATGTTGTCAGCCGAGGAAGATGAAGAAGGGCAGGTCCTAGGAAGCTCAAACCCAAGATTCCAGACCACAACGATGCTCATCCTGTATTGAGAACATGAAGATCGTGGAGAGATCTAGGTTGAGGCTATCGAGAGTCGATCCATATGCCACCTGGAGAAGGACTGCAGAGATTACAGATTCCACACCAAGGAGCAGCAGGACTTCTATGAGACCATCTTATTGGATAAGAAGCCCATAGTTTGTGATATGAGGTGGGTCGATCGACCTACATTCAGAGAATGCGTAACACTATCCTCGGAGTGTATGATGCTTCAAAGGCGGTGGAGTTGCAGATTTTGTTGCGTGTAAGTCACAAACCGGAATGACGAGCTCATTATGCAATTATACTCCACAACACATTTCTATCCAGATGGCATGATAGTTTGATGTTAGAAGGTATGAGATACCAACAACCATAGAGTAACGGGCAAGTTTGATCAATGCCTCCAAGGAGAGTGAAAATGACTTGGACATTTATGCCAAGAACAAAATGGATCACAACTCAATGTCACAGATGTACAAGGAGATCCCTGATGATGCACTTGAGACTTTCAAGTTTGGATCAGTTCATTTTCTTCTCGCTGTGGCTGCCTACGATCAATCGGATCCTAAGGCACACTCTGTTGCCCAAATCAGGTGACCACAACATGATCGAGGGCATGCAATTAATTTGCTTCACATTTTTTATGTGCCCCGTAAATTCAAGGTAATGAGCCTCATAGTTGAAACTATCAAGAGGATAGCAAGCAGATCAAAAGAGGAGCCGTGGATATGCCCCACAGATTCAGGAGTTGATTAACTCAAAGATGGGCACAGGGAAGTATCTGTTGGATAAGGAACACTTGGTTCTCTATCCTGAATTTTAGGACAATCAAGTTGTCATGACCGAGAATGAACCATCATCAGACAAGCTCAAGAGAAGAAGGAGAAGGCAAGGAAAGAGAAGGCTGCCAAGATGCCAACTCAAGCAGGGCATCTGAGTACTTTCTCAAGAACAAGCAGAGCAGCTTGGTTACTTGATAGCATCAACTCATGGATTGAGAAGAGGTTGGCCACCCTAACTCAAAACCAGAGAGCCTGGAAAGAATCATGGAACAAAAATTTCTGTGCTCTTGATGTCAAAGTAATCGAGATTCAGCCACTGTGGAACAACTACAGGATGACATGCAGAGAGGAAGGGCAGGACAACAACTCGATGCATTTGCCAGAGTGCCTCGAGCTCAGAGATCACCGCAGAGCCAAGACAAGTCACCAGAGTCACTTCATCAGCTCCAGCTACAGCTCCAACAAGAACCAGCTCCAAGACTAACTCCTTCAGCTCCCTCCACATCTATCGATGCCTTCTGGCCCTGGAGTTCTATCTACACCACCACCAAGACCAAGCCCGAGAGACGATATAGTCCTATGCATTTTCTAGGAACTTTTGGTAACTTGTTGCCAAAGGGGGAGAAAATGTATAGATCATAGGCTATGAGAGAGAGATTTGCTGCTTTTGTTCTCACTTGTCTTTTGGTTGAACTTTGTTTGCTTTTTGATTGCTTGAGATACTATGCAATTACCCATGAGACATTGATGATCATGTGTTTGATCATAAGCTACACTTATGCTTGTTATATGTTATTATCTTACTTATCCTTATATGATCATTCACTTTGCTTGGTGATGAGTGCATGTATTCAATCTTTATTATTTTGAGCGCTCCACCAAGATGTATGTGACATGGAAGAGTAACCCATGAACCTAATTCCTTTAGTCCAAAGAAAATCTTAAAATATGCACAAATTTAGGGGAGCTCTTGCTTATCACATACTTCTCAAAGCATTTATGTTTTTCAATCTTATTATCATATGTAGAAGCTTTGATATATATGTTGTCATCAATTACCAAAAAGGGGGAGATTGAAAGTGCAACTATCCCTAGGTGGTTTTGGTAATTCATAAATACATATAGCTCATTGAGCTAATGCTATTCCAAGACAAATATTTCAGGAAAGCTCAATGAATGGCATGGCATGGATGATGAAAGTGGATCCTCAAATTATTAAGGACTTAAGGATTGGCTCAAGCTCAAAAGCTCAAGAATCTACATTTTACATTTTAGTGATCCAAGATCACATTGAGTCTATAGGAAAAGCCAATACTATTAAGGAGGGACGAGGTGTTGCTTAATGAGCCTCTTGCTTCATGTGCTTAGTGATATGCTCCAAAACCCTCCACTACTTTCTCACATCCACATATGACCTAAACCTAAAGTCAAACTCGCCCTACCGATCCTTTCTATCCGGCGCCACCGAGTACAATTATCATAGCCACCGCCATTAAAATCCTAGGAAAATCGGTCTCACCGATTAGGATCACGGTCTCACCGAGATGGATTGTAATCGCTCTGCTTCCCTTCAGAACGCTTCGGGTCTAACCGGTGAGCGATCGGTCCCACCGAGATTTCAATGTAAACTCTCTGCTTCTTTTCAGAACTTTTCGGTCTCACCGAAGAGCTTAATCGGTTCCACCGAAGTTTACTCGACCAACTCTCTCGGTTAGCTAATTACCAAATTCGTGTCACCGAAGTTTGTGTAATCGGTCTCACCGAGATTACGTTATGCCCTAACCCTAATCATATCGGTCCCACCGAGTTGCATGTCGGCCCCACCAAAACCCTAACGGTCACTAGGTTTACTAAATAGGTCCGACCGAGTTTGATGATTCAGTCCCACCGAGTTTGGTAAATTGTGTGTAACGGTTAGATTTTGTGTGGAGGCTATATATACCCTCCACCTCCTCTTCATTCAGAGAGAGAGCCATCGAATCTAACCTACACTTCCAACTTACCAGCTTCTAAGAGAGAACCACCTACTCATGTGTTGAGGCCAATATATTCCATTCCAACCACAAGAATCTTGATCTCTAGCCTTCCCAAGTTGCTTTCCACTCATATCTTCTTTCCACCAAATTCAAACTCCTGAGAGAGAGAGTTGAGTGTTGGGGAGACTATCATTTGGAGCACAAGAGCAAGGAGTTCATCATCAACACACCATTTGTTACTTCTTGGAGAGTGGTGTCTCCTAGATTGGCTAGGTGTCACTTGGGAGCCTCCAACAAGATTGTGGAGTTGAACCAAGGAGTTTGTAAGGGCAAGGAGATCGCCACTGTGAAGATCTACCGCAAGTGAGGCAAGTCCTTCGTGGGCTTACGGCCATGGTGGGATAGACAAGGTTGCTTCTTCGTGGACCTTCATGGGCGGAGCCCTCCTTGGACTCACAAGAACTGCACATCTTCGTGGGTTGAAGTCTCCAGAATGTGGATGTACAATAGCACCACCTATCGGAACCACTTGACAAAAACATCCGTGTTCCAATTGCATTTGAATCCTCCAAACCCTTCCCTTTACATTCTTGCAAGTTGCATGCTTTATTTTCCGCTGCCTATATACTCTTTGCATGCTTTCTTGAATTGCGTGAAGATTGCTTGACTTGCTCAAAGATAGCTAAAATCTGCCAAAGTCTAAAATTGGGAAAAGGTTAATTTTTTAATTGGTCAAGTAGTCTAATCACCCCCCCTCTAGACATACTTCAAGGTCCTACAAGTGGTATCAGAGCTTTGGTCTCCATTTGCCTTGATTTCCATAGTTTTTGGTGGTCATAGCCTTGGTTTCACAACCTAGGAGAGTATGGCGTCTAGCGAGGGAAATTATCACCTTAGAGGTCCTTACTTTAATGGCACTAATTTTGCTAGTTGGAAGCATAAGATGAAAATGCATATTCTCTGACATAACCCCGCTGCTTGGGCTATTGTGTGTATTGGTTTGCAAGGTGAATTCTTTGATGGGAGAGAATCGAACCGTGAAGCTAGCGCGATGAGTTGAAGATGCTGCAATACAACGCTCATGCTTGTGATATCCTCTTCAATGGCTTATGCCCCAAGAATTCAACAAAATCAGCCGCCTTGAGAATGCAAAGGAAATTTGGGATACTTTGATTGATATGCATGAAGGTACCGACTGCCAAGGAATCCAAGTTGGATGTGCTCCAAAGTCAGCTTGACAAGTTCAAATGAAGGATGGTGAAGGTGTCGCTGAAATGTACTCTAGGCTTGCTCTTATCACAAATGAGATTGCCGCTTAGGAAGTGAAGAGATGACCGACAGATTCGCCATCAAGAAGATCCTAAGAGCATTGGATGGAAAATATGATACCGCAGTACATTGATCCAGATGATGCCAAATTACAAAGATCTCAAGCCAACGGAAGTCATTGGAAGAATTGTTGCTCATGAGATGTCACTCAAGGATAAGGAGGAACTTCACAAAAGTCAAGTGGTGCTTATAAAGCCTCATGAAGCCCCCACATCATCAAGTGAGAAACAAACCTTCAATGAAGAATTGAGCTTAATGGTGAAGAACTTCATCAAAGTCTACAAGAGTAGAAGTAAAGAAAGAAGCTCTAAGTCAAGGTCCTACAATGACAAAAGATCTTCTAGTCGAGAGCGAATTGCTACAATCAGGGAGACCCTGACACTATTCCAATGAGTGTACGGCACCCTACAAAAGAAGAGAAGATTCTCCCAAGAGAAGAAGTAGAAGAGAAGAATCACCACCAAGAGAGAGAAGGAGTAGAGATGATCATTACGAACTAAGACCCTCATGGAGAAGCAAGGATTCGAAAGGAAGGACAAGTCATCAAAGAGCTACACAAAACGAAGACATCAAGCTCATGTTGGTGAATGGGTACCGGCCCGATCTCACAATCACTCCGAGAGAAGCTATCACTCCGACTTCAATATACCAAGATGAAGGTGTTGCCGGTTTAGCACTTGTGTCAACCAACTCCTATGACATATTTGAATCACCAAATGAAGGAATTGAAGATGCTTCATGGCCAAAGGTCCTAAGGTAACACACCCTTTGAGTATGTTGATTTTAATAGTGATGAAGATGACTTGCTAGGTGATGACGATTTACTTGTTGACAACTCTAGTGATGAATACTATGATGAAACGTCAATTAATCATGCTAATCAAGATGAAACAAATGACAATGATAAGGAGAAGATTGAGCGTCTAACTAAAGAACTAAACACTCTGAAGTTAGCTCATGGAACTATCTTCGAATATCATCGAGAACTTTTAAGGGCTCATGAGAAGTTACGTTTTGAAAAGATCAATCTTGAGCAAAAGATGAGTTCCCAAAAGCAATCAATGATGATCTCCGTAAGAAAAGTTCTTCTTATATTGCCGAGCGTTTACTCTTATCTACTTACATGCCTCAAGTCAAGTCTAGTAACAAGAACAAGAAAGATTCTTCTTCTAGTAGTAACAATAACAATGCTAAACCCAATATTGTTGCCTCTAGTACTTCTCTTGATTCCACTAATGATTCTTTTAGCCAAGTTACACTTGAGCAAGAAAACAACTTATTGAAGGGAATTATAGAGAAAGGTGTATATGTAAGTGCATCTAGTGCCCCTTAGTGATTTTGGTGTATTGAAGACTTATAGGTTAAGGGACTAATGTGTTTACGAGTGTACACAGGTCTATAAGTCTATGAGGAGTTTGATATTTACAGAGAAAGTCGACCCCTAAAAATGAAGTTCTTCGATTGAAGACTTCGATATTCTGAAGACTTTGAAAGTGAAGAAATTGGTGTGACCTTGAAGACTTGGTATTCATTTGAGGAACATGAAGCGTGAAGACTTTTGTTTTCGTAGTTTTTTTTTCTCTTTCTTGAGTCATAGGAAACACCGTACTGTTAAAGGGGGTCGAGGAAATACTAAGGAAAAATTTGAAGGAAATATGCCCTAGAGGCAATAATAATGTTATTATTTATTTCCTTATATCATGATAAATGTTTATTATTCATGCTAGAATTGTATTAACCGGAAACATAATACATGTGTGAATACATAAACCTACAGAGTGTCACTAGTATGCCTCTACTTGACTAGCTCGTTAATCAAAGATGGTTATGTTTCCTAACCATGAACAAGGAGTTGTTATTTGATTAACGGATCACATCATTGGTTGAATGATCTGATTGACATGACCCATTCCATTAGCATAGCACCTGATCGTATAGTTTGTTGCTAGTGCTTTTCTTCATGACTTATACATGTTCCTATGACTATGAGATTATGCAACTCCTGCTTGCCCGAGGAACACTTTGGTGCTACCAAACGTCACAACGAATCGGGTGATTATAAAGGTACATTACAGGTGTCTCCAAGGTACATGTTGGGTTGGCATATTTCGAGATTAGGATTTGTCACTCCGATTGCCTGGAGAGGTATCTCGGCCCTCTCGGTAATGCACATCACATAAGCCTTGCAAGCATTGCAACTAAATATGTTAGTTGTGAGATGATGTATTACGAACGAGAAAAGAGACTTGCCAAGAATCTAGATTGAACTAGGTATTGATACCGACGATCGAATCTCGGCAAGTAACATACCGATGACAAAGGGAACAACGATGTTGTTATGCGGTCCGACCGATAAAGATCTTCAGAGAATATGTAGGAGCCAATATGGGCATCCAGGTCCCGCTATTGGTTATTGACCAGAGAGGTGTCTCGGCCATGTCAACATAGTTCTCGAACCCGTAGGGTCCGCACGCTTAACGCTTCGGCGATGCTTATTATGAGTTTATATGATATTGATGTACCAAGGTTGTTCGAGTCCCGATGAGATCACGGACATGACGAGGAGTCTCAAATGGTCGAGACATAAAGATTGATATATTGAAGCCTATGTTTGATTCCGAATCACTCCGGTGAAATTGGGAATTTTATTGAGTACCGGGGTTACTGAACCTCCCGGGGGTCAATGGGCCTTGATGGGCCTTAGTGGAAAGGAGGAAAGGGGCCCAAGTGCTGGTCAGACCTTTCCCCTTCCCTAGTCCTATTAGGACTAGGAGAAGGGGTGCGCTCTCTCCCTTCCCACTTGGCCAATCCTAGTTGGACTAGGATTGGGAGGAATCCTACCCCTGGGAGTAGGACTCCTGTGCGCAGCCCTTGTTGGCCGCCAGCCCCTCCCCTTCCCTCCTTTATATACAAAGCAGAGGGCACCCCATGACACACAAGTTGATCATTGAGATCGCTCTCAGCCGTGTGCGGTGCCCCTTCCACCAAACTACACCTCGAATATACCGCTATGGAGCTTAGGCGGCCCCCGCGCCGTGGAACATCATCATCGCCACCACGCCGTCAGGTCGACGAAACTCTCCTCAACACTCGGCTGGATCGGAGTTCGAGGGACGCCATCGAGCTGAACGGTGCAGAACTCGGAGGTGCCGTACGCTCGGTACTTGGATCGTTGATCGGAAGAAGTACGACTACTTCTCTACGCTATGCCAACGCCTGCTGTTGGTCTACGAGGGTACGAGACAACACTCTCATCTCGCTATGCATCACCATGATCTTGCGTGATCGTAGGAAAATTTTTGAAATTACTACGCTCCCCAACAAAGGCATCCGAGCCTGGTTTTATGCGTTGATGTCATGTGCACGAGTAGAACACAAGTGAGTTGTGGACGATACAAGTCATACCGCCTACCAAAGATGTCATACTTTGGTTCAGCGGTATTGTGAGATGAAGCGGCCCGACCGACATTACGCCAGACGCTTACGCGAGACTGGTTTCACCGCCCGAGCACTCGTTGCTTAAAGGTGACCGGCGGTGTCTCTGCTCTCTCACTTTAGTTGAATCGAGTGGGCTACGCCCGTCCTTGAGAAGGTTAAAACGAGTCTATTTGACGAAGTATCGCTGTGGTTTTGATGCGAGGTAAGAACGGTTCTTGCTCAGCCCGTAGCAGCCACGTAAAATTTGCAACAACAAAGTAGAGGACGCCTAACTTGTTTTTGCAGGCATGTTGTGATGTGATATGGTCAAGACATGATGCTGAATTTTATTGTATGAGATGATCATGTTTTGTAACCGGTTATCGGCAATCGGCAGGAGCCATATGGTTGTCGCTTATTGTATGAAATGCAACGCTTCGTAATGCTTTACTTTATCACTAAGCGTAGCGATAGTAGTAGAAGCATAAGATTGGCGTAGACGACAACGATGCTACGATGGAGATCAAGGTGTCGCTACCGGTGACGATGGTGATCATGACGGTGCTTCGAGATGGAGATCACAAGCACAAGATGATGATGGCCATATCATATCACTTATATTGATTGCATGTGATGTTAATCCTTTATGCATCTTATTTTGCTTTGATTGACGGTAGCATTATAAGATGATCCCTTACTAAATTATCAAGAAGTGTTCTCCCGAGTATGCACCGCTATGAAAGTTCTTCGTACGAGACACCACGTGATGATCGGTGTGATAGGCTCTACGCTCAAATACAACGGTGCAAAACAGTTGCACACGCAGAATACTCAGGTTATACTTGACGAGCTATGCATATAAGATATGACCTCGAACACGGAGACCGAAAGGTCGAGCGTGAATCATATAGTAGATATGATCAACATATTGATGTTCACCATTGAAACTACTCCATCACACGTGATGATCGGTCATGGTGTAGTTGATATGGATCACGCAATCACTTAGAGAATTGAGGATATTTTTCTAAGTGGGAGTTCTTAAGTAATATGATTAATTGAACTTTAATTTATCATGAACTTAGTCCCGTAGTATTTTGCAGATTATGTTGTAGATCAATAGCTCGCGTTGTTGCTTCCCTGTTTTTATATGTGTTCCTAGAGAAAATTGTATTGAAAAATGTTAGTAGCAATATTATGGATTGGATCCGTGATCTGAGGTTTATCCTCATTGCTGCACGTAAGAATTATGTCCTTAATGCACCGCTAGGTGACAGACCTATTGCAGGAGCGTATGCGCACGTTATGAACGCTATTAGCTCAATATGATGACTACATGATAGTTTAGTGCACCATGCTTAACGGCTTAGAATCGGGACTTCAAAGACATTTTGAACGCCATGGACCATATGAGATGTTCCAGGAATTGAAGTTAATATTTCAAGCAAATACCCGAGTTGAGAGATATGAAGTCTCCAACAAGTTCTATAGCTAAAAGATGGAGGAGAATCGCTCAACTAGTGAGCATGTGCTCAGATTGTCCGAGTACTTCAATCGCTTGAATCAAGTGGGAGTTAATCTTCCAGATAAGATAGTGATTGATGAATTTTCTAGTCACCATCACTAAGTTAGTAGAACTTCGTGATGAACTATAGTATGCAAGGGATGACGAAAAGATTCTCGAGCTCTTCGCAATGCTAAAATCGCGAAGGTAGAAATCAAGAAAACATCAAGTGTTGATGGTTGACAAGACCATTAGTCTCAAGGAAAATGGCAAAGGGAAGAAGGGAACTTCAAAGGAACGGCAAGCAAGTTGTTGCTCGAGTGAAGAAGCCCAAGTCTAGACCTAAGCCCGAGACTAAGTACTTTTGCTGCAATGGAACTGGTCACTAGAAGCGGAACTACCCCAAGTATTTGGTGGATAAGAAGGATGGCAAAGTGAACAAAGGTATATTTGATATACAGGTTATTGATGTGTGCCTTACTAGTGTTTATAGTAGCCCTCGAGTATTTGATACTGCTCGTTACTAAGATTAGTAACTCAAACAGGAGTTACGTATAAACAGAGACTAGTTGAAGGGAAGTGACGATGAGTGTTGGAAGTAGTTCCAAGATTGATATGATCATCATCGCACACTCCCTATACTTTCGGATTAGTGTTAAACCTAAATAAATGTTATTTGGTGTTTATGCTGAGCATGAATATGATTTGATCATGTTTATTGCAAAACGGTTATTCATTTAAAATCAAAGAATAATTGTTGTTCTGCTTAAATGAATAAAACCTTCAATGGTCATACACCCAATAAAATAGTTTGTTGGATCTCGATCGTAGTAATACACATATTCAAATATTGATGCCAAAAGATGCAAAGTTAATAATGATAGTGCAACTTATTTGTGGCACCGCCGCTTGGGTCATATCGGTATAAAGCGATGAAGAAACTCCATAAGGATGGATTTTGGAATCACTTGATTATGAATCATTTGATGCTTATGTAACCGTGCCTTTTGGGCAAGATGACTAAAACTCCGCTTCTCCGAACAATGGAACAAGCTACTGACTTGTTGGAAATAATACATATATACCGATGTATGCGATCCAATGAGTGTTGATGCTCGTGGCAAGTATCGTTATTTTCTGACCTTCACAAGATGATTTGAGTAGATATGGGTATATCTACTTGATGAAACATAAGTCTGAAATAGTTGAAAGGTTCAAAGAATTTCAGAGTGAAGTGGAAAATCATCGCAACAAGAAAATAAAGTTTCGCGATCTGATCGTGGAGATGAATATTTGAGTTACGAGTTTGGTCTTCAATGAAAACAATGTGGAATAGTTTCACAGCTCACGCCACCGAACACCACAACGTTATGGTGTGTCCGAACGTCAGAATCAGATTTTATTTTGATATGGTGCGATCTATGATGTATCTTACCGATTTACCACTATCGCTTTGGGGTTATGCATTAGAGACAGCTGCATTCACGCTTAATAGGGCACCATCTAAACCGCTGAGATGACACCGTATGAACTATGGTTTAGCAAAGAAACCTAAGTCGTCGCTTTAAAAGTTTGAGTTGTGATGCTTATGTGAAAAGTTTTCACTTGATAAGCTCGAACCCAAATCGAGAAGTGCGCTTCATAGAATACCCAAAGGTAACTATTGGGTACACCTTCTATCACAGATCCGAAGGCAAGTTTTTCGTTGTTAAGATGGATCCTTTCTAGAGAAGAAGTTTCTCTCGAAAGAAGTGAGTGGGAGGAAAGTAGAACTTGATGAGGTAATTGTACCTTCTCTCATATTGAGAGTAGTTCATCACAAGAAATCAGTTCAAGTGATTCCTACACCAATTAGTGAGGAAGTTAATGATAATGATCATGAAACTTCAGATCAAGTTGCTACCAAACCTCGAGGTCTTCCAGAGTAAGATCCGCACTGAGTGGTACGGTAATCATGTTCGCAAGTCATGTTACTAGACCATGATGAACCTACGAACTATGAGGAAGCGATGATGAGCCCAGATTCCGCTAAATGGTTTGAGACCATGAAATCTGAGATGGGATCCATATATGAGAACAAAGTGTGGACTTTGATGGAGTTGTTCATGATCGGCAAGCCATGTTATATAAATGGATCTTCAAGAGGAAGATGATGCTGATAGTAGTGTTACTATCTATAAAGCTCGACTTGTCACAAAAAGGTTTTCGACAAGTTCAAGGTGTTGACTACAATGAGATTTTCTCAACTCGAAGCGATTCTTAAGTCTGTCCAAATCATGTTAGTAATTGCCACATTTTATGAAATCTGCAAATGGATGTCAAAACTACATTCTTTAATGGATTTATTAAAGAAGAGTTGTATATGATGCAACCGAAGGTTTTGTCAATCCTAAAGATGCTAACAAATGTGCAAGCTCCAAATGATCCATCTATGGACTGCAAGCATCTCGAGTTGAATACACGCTTGATAAGTTGATCAAAGATATAGTGTTATATGACTTTTGGAGAAGCCTGATTTACAAGAAAGTGAGTGGGAGCACTACAGCTTTTCTGATAAGTATATGTGAATGACATATTGTTGATCGAAATAATTCTGCAAAGCATAAAGGAGTATTTGAAAGGAATTTTTCAAAGAAAGACCTCGTGAAGTTGTTATATATTGAGCATCAAGATCTATAGAGATAGATCAAGACGCTTGATAAGTTTTTCAATGAATACATACCTTGACAAGATTTTGAAGTAGTTCAAAATGGAACAGTCAAAGAAAGAGTTCTTGCCTGTGTTACAAGGTGTGAGATTGAGTAAGACTCAAAACCCGACCACGGCAGTAAGATAGAAAGAGAATGAAAGTCATTCCCTATGCATCAGCCATAGGTTCTATAAAGTATGTCATGTCAGGTACTAAATCTATTGCATACCCTACCACTAAGATTGGCAAGGAGTGCAATAGAGATCTAGGAGTAGATCAATGGACAGCGGTCAAAATTATCCTTAGTAGAATAAGGATATGTTTCTCGATTATGGAAGTGAAAAAGGTTCGCCGTAAAAGGTTACGCCGATGCAAGTTTTAACACTAATCCGATGACTCTAAGTCTCAATCTGGATACATATTGAAAGTGGGAGCAATTAGCTAGAGTAGCCCCGCAAGAGCATTGTAGACATAGAATATTTGTAAATACATACGGCTCAATGCGATGCACTGCTGACTAAGCTTCTTTCACGAGCAAAACATGATCATACCTTAGTACTCTTTGGGTGTTAATCACATAGCGATGTGAACTAGATTATTGACTCTAGTAAACCCTTTGGGTGTTGGTCACATGACGATGTGAACTATGGGTATTAATCACATGCGATGTGAATATTAGTGTTGAATCACATGATGATGTGAACTAGATTATTGACTCTAGTGCAAGTGGGAGATCAAGGAAATATGCCCTAGAGGCAATAATAATGTTATTATTTATTTCTTATATCATGATAAATGTTTATTATTCATGCTAGAATTGTATTAACCGGAAACATAATACATGTGTGAATACATAAACCTACAGAGTGTCACTAGTATGCCTCTATTTGACTAGCTCGTTAATCAAAGATGGTTATGTTTCCTAACCATGAACAAGGAGTTGTTATTTGATTAACGGATCACATCATTGGTTGAATGATCTGATTGACATGACCCATTCCATTAGCATAGCACCTGATCGTATAGTTTGTTGCTAGTGCTTTTCTTCATGACTTATACATGTTCCTATGACTATGAGATTATGCAACTCCCGCTTGCCCGAGGAACACTTTGGTGCTACCAAACGCCACAACGAATCGGGTGATTATAAAGGTACATTACAGTGTGTCTCCGAAGGTACATGTTGGGTTGGCATATTTCGAGATTAGGATTTGTCATCCGATTGCTCTGGAGAGGTATCTCCGGCCTTCTCGGTAATGCACATCACATAAGCCTTGCAAGCATTGCAACTAAATATGTTAGTTGTGAGATGATGTATTACGGAACGAGAAAAGAGACTTGCCAAGAATCTAGATTGAACTAGGTATTGATACCGACGATCAATCTCGGCAAGTAACATACCGATGACAAAGGAACAACGATGTTGTTATGCGGTCCGACCGATAAAGATCTTCAGAGAATATGTAGGAGCCAATATGGGCATCCAGGTCCCGCTATTGGTTATTGACCGAGAGGTGTCTCGGTCATGTCAACATAGTTCTCGAACCCGTAGGGTCCGCACGCTTAACGCTTCGGCGACAGCTATTATGAGTTTATATGATATTGATGTACCAAGGTTGTTCGAGTCCCGGATGAGATCACGGACATGACGAGGAGTCTCAAATGGTCGAGACATAAAGATTGATATATTGAAGCCTATGTTTGATTCCGAATCACTCCGGTGAAATTGGGAATTTTACTGAGTACCGGGGTTACTGAACCTCCCGGGGTCAATGGGCCTTGATGGGCCTTAGTGGAAAGGAGGAAAGGGGCCCAAGTGCTGGTCAGACCTTCCCCCTTCCCTAGTCCTATTAGGACTAGGAGAAGGGGTGGCCTCTCTCCCTTCCCACTTGGCCAATCCTAGTTGGACTAGGATTGGGAGGAATCCCACCCCTGGGAGTAGGACCCCAGCGCAGCCCTTGTTGGCCGCCAGCCCCTCCCTTCCCTCCTTTATATACAGGGCAGAGGGCACCCCATGACACACAAGTTGATCATTGAGATCGCTCTCAGCCGCAAAGCGGTGCCCCTTCCACCAAACTACACCTCGAATATACCGCTATGAGCTTAGGCGAAGCCCCGCGCCGTGGAACATCATCATCGCCACCACGCCGTCAGGTCGATTTAAACTCTCCTCAACACTCGGCTGGATCGGAGTTCGAGGGACGCCATCGAGCTGAACGTGCAGAACTCGGAGGTGCCGACGCTCGGTACTTGATCGGTTGGATCGAAGAAGTACGACTATTTCCTCTACGCTATGCCAACGCTCGCTGTTGGTCTACGAGGGTACGAGACAACACTCTCATCTCGTTGCTATGCATCACCATGATCTTGCGTGATCGTAGGAAATTTTTTGAAATTACTACGCTCCCAACAAAATTTCCATGTGATGCTCAACTCAAAATCCTACACCTACCAATCCCTTTGAGTGAAGCCTTTGAAATCTCATACAGCTCACCAATTTCTTCAAAGGATGAGACGAAGTTCTTCCGTCGCTGAGGAATTTGTTCGACCGAGGAGTTAGGAATTCACCAAAGGCGGATTGCCTACACAGTGAGGAACATGATAGCCCCGATGAATTTGAGAGTCAAATTTCCGATCAAGGTCAGTAAAGCAAAGCGCCACCTGTCCCAAAATATCTTATCCACCTAACGGTCATATCATTGAAGGGCATTTATGTCTTATCATGTCGGGCTTCTCCCTAGGCTATAAATAGCCGCCTCACAAAAACTAGCTGGTTGGCTGCCCGAGAGAACTTGACACTTGTCATTTGAGAGCAACCCATCCTCCGAGGACTTTGAGCAAAATCATCGAGTGAGGAAAACCCAAAACCAAAACCCTATAAACCCAAAGTGATTGAGCATCATCAAGAGATTGATCCTGCGTGATCCGACGCTTGTTACCTTTGAAGACTGTGCTTCTTCCAGACGGTTAGGCGCCATGGTTTAGAGCATCCAAGAGGAATTGTGGATCGCCGAGTGACCAAGTTTGTGAAGGTTTGGAATTCGCCAAGACTTACCACGAGTGATTGGACGAGGTCCAGTGACCTTAGTTCAAGGAGAATACGGTGAGGACTTGGTGTCCCGAGCTGCGTGCTCAGCGATAGGGTGTCCGAGACCTGTGTCCTCGAGTTTAAATACTCACCGCTTCCAACCGACGCATAACCGAGACAACAGCTTGAACTGGTCTACCAAATCATTGTCTTCACCAACCTAATCGGTTCTATTTCCTCAACTCTTTCATTTCCTCATTATCGTGTTGAGTGTTCATTCATATCTCTGTTTGAAGACTTTGATCAAGACTTTCTCAATTTCCTCGCCTCAATTCTTCACTTTGTTTATATTCATCTTGTGCTATCCTCGTGTTTACGCTTCGCATTTTTGATTGTCTTCATTTCATCATGATGACCATGCCCGCATTCTCTTATGCTTACTTCGAGTACTTATTCACAGTAAGTAGTTCTTCACTTAGGAATTTCTCACCGAAAATTCCTCATTGAAGAATTCATAAAATCGCCTATTCACCCCCTCTAGTCGATATAACGACTTTCAATTGGTATCGAGCAAGGTACCCCTTGTTCTGTGTGATTTTGGTTTAACCACCGGAGTTTTAGTTATGTCGACCGTAGGTATGATCAAGGTCTCACTGGGTGTCCTTCCTTGATGAGACGGACTACCTTTATCGAAAAACAAGATGCTAATGCATCTTGAGGCAATTGACAATGATCTCCGGTATGTTGTGGAAAATGGTGTTCCTCCGCCTCACCCTCACCGAATGCTGCCGATGTGAAGAGACTCAAGCAACTCGATTCTCAAGCTTAAGAATATCATATGTGGCCATCTCGAGCAAAGGACAATATGGAAGAGTGAGTGCTTTGAAACTGCTAAGCTCATCTTGGACAGGCTGTCCAAAGTAAATGAAGGAGTCTCAACTCAGCATGACTCTCGAGTTGATGTTCTTCAAATCTCTTCAACCGCTTTAAAATACTCGACAATGAAAATGTTCAACAAACCTTCGATTGCCTTTCATCGACATCTCAAATGAGCTTCAAGCGCTTGGTGCCAATCGACATCACCGACCATGAGGTGGTGAAGAAATTGTTGAGATCGCTGATTCCTCATTTGATACTCCGCATCGATGATACAAGAATGTGCTGACTACAAGTCACTTGATCCAAATGATATCCTCGAGAGGCTAAATACTCATGAGTTCCAGCTTGTTAAAAGAGAGATCTCTATGGTTCTAGCTATGGAAAATCATGTGCCTCAAGGCCAAGGCAGGTCTCAATCTGATTGTGAAGACTCGTAGTAGCCTTGGAGATCCTCAAGAATTGAGCCAGAGCTAGCACTCGCCGTGAAGAAATTCCAGAAGTTCTCAAGACGTGGTCGCTGGAAAATCCTCAAGGAGCAAAGTGATTCCTCATCCAAAGGACTATAAGAGAAGACTATGCCACAAATGCAAGAAACCTGGTCACTACATTCAAGATTGTCCTTAGTGGAAAAGGAATTAAAGAAGAAGAAATACAAGGATTACAGCTCGATGACGCTAAGAAGAAGAAGAAATCGTCAAATCTTCATCATCAAAATCCTCAAAGTCGCCTTCTCACAAGAAGAGCAGCTCCAAGAAGGCTCTGCATTCATTGGCAAGGAAATGGACTCAAGCTGAATCTGAGGAACATGAGGAAGAGGAGGAATCAAGAACTGAGTCCGGTGTGGCGAAGTCTGCTCGCCATCGCTTTCATCAAGCAAGTCCATCTTCTACTCAAGAAAATGACCTCACCAACAAAGCTCGATGAAGATAGTGATGACTACGCCCCACCTATTGCTTCATGGCAAAGGTGCCAAGGTACTCAAATATACCTCCTCCAATCTAGTGAAATGAATCGATGAAGATCTCAAGCCCAGCTACTCAAAACTTGCTAAGATTGCTGTAAAACAACAAAGGGCTTTTGAAAAGGTTCAAAACATGCTAGACAAAAGTGATGATATGTTGGGTGAAGAAATGGATCAGACTAAAGCCCCGATCGAAAATCTTCAAAGACTTCAGCCTAGGTTTGACAGCCTTCAAGGTCATCATAACACTCTCTTATCTAATCATGAGAAACTTTCTTATGAATTTCTTCAAATAAATCAAGATCTTGAGAAGCTAAGAGTGAGTTATGAAGATCTTCGTAAGGAGCGCGATTCATTGCTAGCTCAACAAATCAGCTTCTCGTGAAGAATTTGTTCCTCCATGCTTAAAGTGCATTGAACGTGAATCGCTAATTCTTCACCAATGTTCAAATGCTTCAACTGTTATAAATTCTTCACCTGCTCCTCGCTATCACTAATTCCTCATCCGAGGATATTGCTAGTATCACCGACGATGCAGGTTGAAGGAATTGTACATGACAGCATGTACAAAAGCCTCAAAGGGCATCGACTTTTGTGATGTGCTTAAAAGAAGATCCTCAACAGAATCCTAGGAAAGAGGGTATTGCCTTTGAGAGGAAACTCAATGCCGATGGAATATATTGAAGCCCGAAAGACTCAAAACCTCATGGGTTGTTGCAAAGGACCTCCAGCTGATCCATCTAACTTATCCGGCTTTACATGTGAATCTCCTCATTCTTCCGATGAGTCATTTGACTCCAACTATAAACTGTTCAAAATCGAATGGTGAAGTATTTGCTAGATATGTTGGCACTAATCGCAGAACGGTTCCCTATGAAGAAAATCTGTTCCCAAGAAGTGCCTTGAAAGTCTTCAGTGAATGTCCTCATGACACCACCGTGAAGAATAGGAACCCCAGATCAAACTCTTCATATGGACCAAATTCTTCATATGGATCCAAGTCCTCATACGGACCAAATTCCTCACATGGATCAAAGTCCTCATATGATTATCATTGTGCTAACAACTCTGCTTTCAGAGGGTAGAGCTAAGGGCTATGAATATGTGCATTATTCTTCAAACCAATATGTTCATAAGTCCTCAAGAATTTCTCTCGCTTATTCATATGCTTACCCTAACCTCTCTTATGTGAAACGAAATGGATTGGCTTCTATGCCACCATTCTCATATGGAGCTTGTAGAGTGATGAAATCTTGCCACCCCTTCAGATGTGGGTGGTGAAGAAAACGAACTAATCTCTTCCGCAGGTCAGCCTCCGATGTGCTTTAACGTCTCAAGAATTTGTCAGCCCCATAAAATGCTCGAAAGGACGCAGCTAATCATGAAGAAATGAACTTTCATTTCACACGCCCTCATATCGCTTATCTGTTATAATCGCTCGATGAAATTCATCTGATGAAATTGATATCATATTCTTCACCGATGAAGTATATGAGATCGTAAGTTGCACTAATTCATCTCGCAGGATGATCAACCCAAAGCTAATGAGTGGGTCCTCGATAGTGGATGTACAAATCACATGACCGGTGACAAGAATCTATTGATGGATGCTCCTTATCACCGCCACATCTCAAGCATATCATCTTTATGGACAATGGCAAAACTCGTATTGGGTCTTGTAAGGTAACGATCTCTAAGGTCATACACATGGACAAAGTCATGCTTGTTGAGTCCTTAGGATACAACCTCATGTCAGCCCAATGCTTTGTGATCTTGATATGGTTGTTGTCTTTGGCAAGTATCATTGTGTTGTGATCATGGAAGTCGACAATTCCAAAGTCTTCAAGGCTTTAGGAGAGGAGACTTGTATATTGTTGATTTCTCTACAGACCACAACCAGCCGTGTGTCTACTTGCAAAAGCTTCGTAAGGCTGGCTATGGCATCGATTTACTTGGTCACGCAGGCATGAGGAATTTGCACACGCCATGGAAGAAGAAGCATGTCATTGGCATTGAAAATGTCAAATTCCTCAAGGATCACTTGTGTGGAGCCCGTGAAGCTGGAAAATGACCAAGGCCAAGCATCCAATAAGACTATCATGACCACAACTCGCCCATTCAATTGCTTCACATGGACCTCTTTGGTCCTAATCATTACTCAGCAAGTACTAATGATGCTTCTCTATAAGGCTTTGTTATTGTTGATGATTACTCTACACATGAGTACACATTGTTACTTACAAACATGAAGTGCAGGAAGTCTTCAAACGATTTTCTCGAGGGCTTCAACCAACTTTGGTGTGAAGATCGCACATCAGAGTGACAATGGAACTGAGTTCAAGAATTCGGTCTTGATGACTATCTTGATGAACTTGGTATTACTCATGAGTTATCCGCCCCCTATACTCCTCAAAGAAATGGCGCCGTGGAGCGCAAGAATGTAACTCTTGTTGAGATGGCTCGCACTATGCTTGATGAATACAAAATGCCTCGCTGCTTTTGGATTGATGCAATTGATACCGCTGCCACATCATCAACAGAGTATATCTTCACAAATTCTTCAAGAAGACTGCCTATGAACTCCTCAACGACAAGAAACCCAATGTGAGTTATTTCAAAGTCTTCGTGCTAAATGCTGGATTAGAGATCCTCATCACAATGCTAAATTTGCACCGAAAGCACATGAAGGTTTTATGCTTAGTTATGGAAGGACTCAGACACCTACAGTAGTCTTCAACAATGTTCTTTACAAGATTGTTGAAATGTAGATGTGAGGTTCGATGAAACTAATGGCTCACAAAGAGAGCACCTACCTTCCGTGATAGATGAACCAGCACCTAAGGAATCTATCAAGTTCAAGGCAACCGAGGATGTAATTCCTATTGAAGAATCAATAAGAATTCATTCCGTAACGCGAAGAACGCCGAAATGATGCACCCGAGGATAATGTCAAGAAAATGGTGTCAAGAAAATGCTGATCAAATTCTCGACGACAACCAGCTCATCCTCACGCTGCAAAAGAAGTGCAAGTTGACAAGATCATCGATGACATTGAAGCACCAGTCCTCTCACATGCTCAAAAGCTTCACATTTATCTAACTTTTGTGGGCACTATGCTTTTGTCTCTATCACAGAGCCCACTAAGGTAGATGAAGCATTTCGAGCCCGAGTGGATTCAGCAATGCAACAAGAATTACATCAGCTTGAGCTCAACAATGTCTGGAACTGGTCAAACGTCCAGATCCTCGCAAGCATAATATCATTGGCACAAAGTGGATCTACCACAACAAGCAAGATGAAATGGCCTTGTGGTGAGGAATAAGGCACGACTTGTAGCTCAAGGCTACACACAAGTTGAAGGAATTGATTTCATGAAACTTTTGCACTGCTGCTAGACTTGAGGCTATTCAGATATTACTTGCTTATGCTAACCATCATAATATCACTTTATATCAAATGGATGTGAAAAGTGCATTCCTCAATGGTAAGCTTGAGGAAGAAGTATATGTTGCTCAACCCCTGTGTTTTGAAGATCCAAAGAATCCCGACAAAGTCTTCAGACTCGACAAGGCCCTCTATGGCCTCAAACAGGTTCTACACGGCGTGGTATGATACATTGAAGGATTTCTTCGTGAAGAATGGCTTCACACCCGTTCACTCGACCCTACTCTCTTTACTAAATCATATGATGGTGAACTGTTTGTGTGCCAAATATATGTTGATGATATTATCTTTGGCTGTATCGACCAACGTTATAGTGATGAATTTGCCTATATGATGAGTGAAGAATATCAAATGTCTATGATGGGAGAATTGAAATTCTTCTTAGGTCTTCAAATTCACAACAACACAATGGCATATTCATATCTCAGAGAAATACCTCAAAGATGTTCAAGAAATTCGCATGCAAGATTGCAAAGGCGCTAAAATTCCTATGCCCACAAATGGCCATCTATGCAATCGATGAAAAT
>JAHIAM010000181.1:0-24126 GCA_021605205.1 Aegilops longissima | reverse complement strand
CGGCGGACGCCCGACCATTTGTTTCCGGACGTCCGACGCTCTCCGGACGTCCGCCATCCTCACCAAACGGTCACCTTTTTCCCACCACATATATATCCCTTTCCTTCCACGGTTTGGTTGACCATTCACTTTGAACAAACCTAGAACACTTCCACACTCTCCATTTCTCCACACCAAATCCTAGATCCTCAAGGGATTTGAGAGCTTTGAAAAGAAGTTTCCATCAAGGATAGATCCACTTCCTCCTTCTTGCACCCAAGGAATTGTGATTTGAGCAAGTCTTGAGCAAATCCCCATCGGTCTTGTTACTTTTGAGGTTGGAGACCCTAGGCGGTAGGAGTCTTGAGAGGAATCGACTTTTGTGATTACCCCGATAAGTTTGTGAGGGTTTGGAGACCACCCCAAGGTCTTTAACAGTGGTTGAGAAACGCCTTCTGTGTCTCAAAGGGAGAATAGGGTGAGCCTTCGGGCTGGTGTGCCTCGTGGTAACATCCACCTCTTAACGGTGACTAGCTTCCTCCAAGGAAGTGAACATCACATACATCCTGCCTCCTGAGTTGGGTTATTCCTAACCCTAACTCCATACTTGTGGTTACTTGTTTTGGTTTGCACTTACTTACATCATATTGTGCTTTCACTTATAACTTGTGTATTGCCTAGTACTTCATACTTACTAGCAATTGTTAGGCTCACTTTCATATTCCACTATTGCCTAAAATTGCTAAGTAATAATTAAAATTTGTAATTGTACCTATTCACCCCCTAGGTCCATCTCGATCCTTTCAATTGGTATCGAGCCTGGGTTTCATTCTTGTGGCTTAACCGCCTAGAGCGAGATGAACCAGATGGGACTTCCCGTTGTAGATCCTAAGGGTAAAGGTGGGCTTTTCGTCAAGTCCTTACGCCGGAGGATCTAGAACGGCCCTTCCTGCAAAAAAGAGGAGCATGATGCTTCTTTGAGGCCTTGGTCCAATGAGATTAGCCACGTTGTCCCGGTGCTTGCACCACTCTGGTGCCCTCAAGGCCAACTGGTTTACTCCATCACTTGGTCAACAACCTCCTAACAATGAACACGCCAATGTTCCTTGGCTTTATGCAAGACCCAAGTTGAGAAACCAAGATATAATCCTCAAGGCAGTCCTCCTTGCTTAGTGCCACTCCATTTTCCTTTGGGAGAGTTTACAGGACCATCTTGAATGGAAACGATGAGATGTTGGAGATCTTGGAGTATGGCTATCATGTGGTTGATCCAAAGAACCCCACCCCAGAGAAATATATGACAAGAACCTAATGACACGCAATCATGTGGATAAGGAGAGGCTTGATGAAAAGCAAAGGAGACCGCTCATACACATCACAAGTGCCAAGGAACTATGGGAACTTTAACATCCAAAATGCACTTCTACCCCCAGTGTCAATATGAAATTGCCAAGGGCAATTGCAAAACTTTTGTATGGAGAAAGGTGAAACCCCAATCAACTCCATGAGCGCCTCATGACACTCCCCGATATTGAGTCATGGGAGGTGACAAGACACAAGATGGATTCAACATGACTAAGAGGTTCCTTGTGGATAAGTTTCCATGCTCTTGCTCCATTTCACCATCAAATGGTGTGGGACATAAGACAACACCATACCTTCAAGGAAATGACAAGATGACATCGATCCACCTTTCAACTATTTAAGAGTCAAAGACTAATGCCACAAAACATCTTGCCATGCATGGTTCTCCATCATCAAAGATCAATCTTGCATTGAAGGCCAAGCATGTATGTGAAGATGAACAAAGTGAAGAAGAAGAAGAGGATGACGAAGATGGTGATGAGATTGAATCGAAAGGGCCCTACATATGAAGACATGGCTCTTTTGTCAAGAATTTAGCGGTAAGTTCAAGGAAGATTCCAAGAAGAAAGTAAGAAAATGCTACAACCGTGAAGAAACCAATCACTTCTCCAACGAAAGGCCCTTAGAGAAGAGAGAAGATAAACCAAGGTTTCCCAAGACCTTTCCAAGAAGAAGTTGCCAAACCTTTGAACCCAAGCTCAAGAAGAGAGATGGAAAGGCAATGGTTGCTCAAGAAGAATCTGATCCGATGATGTTAGTGGGGCCGGAGTTGCTCAAGACTCCAAAACACCTTGAGGTTAGTGAACAAGAGTGGTGACGTGGTCACCACAACTACATGAAAGATTACAAGGGCAACGCCAAAATGCCTAATGGCAAAGGCCATGGTTGAAGAAGAAGAGGACCAAAGCTCTTCCGACAAGGTCAAGGTAACTCCACGATCAAATCCTCCTTTTTCACGCCTTCTACTTCTAGTGATGAGTATCTTGATGCGGAGGATAGTTATGAGGATGATGATCTAACTGATCCTATGCTTGCTAAACTTAATAAGTTCATGTGCTCTCAAAGGAAGGAAGCTCACTATTTTCAGATGTTTATGGAGATGGGAGAAGCACACCATCTCCATTAAGGAACTCAAACCTCCATCGAGGAAAAGGAAAATATGAAATCCTTGAGAGGAAAGTCAAATATGAGGAAGCACAAATGATGAACTATGCTTAAAAATTGTGCAAATATTGATGTTCATACTAAAGATCTTGCCTCCTTGAAAAGGCTATTGGCTCTTGTGAAGAGTTGATGAATGATAAAAGTAAGCTTGCAAAGTCTCATGCTTCTCTCACTAAGGATTGTGAGCTTCATCCTGTCTCTCAAGACTAAGGAAGAAGAGCTCACCCTTCTTACAAAGAGTTTTGAGACACTCAAACTTACTTATCTTGAAACTCAGCCAAGGCTTACTCATCTCCTATTATCAATGTTGATGCATGTTCTACTAACTCTAGTAGTGATCTAGCATCCATCCTGAGGAGAATCGGTTTCAAAGCTCAAATCGAGAAAGGGCTCATGACATGTGCTCAAGGGCAAAAGAACCTTAATGAGGTGTTGAGCCAACACAAGAAGCCCAAAAGAGGGACCTGGCCCAAGCACAAGCAAGAAGAAGACGCCTCCCAAAATTGCACCACCCTTTAAAAGAAACCTTGTACGAGAAGGACACAAGGAGAAAGGTAATTGTTAGTGGAAGGCCAAAGGCATGCCCACCTCAACAAGCCAAAGAGTTCATGCCTCCATCCTATGTATCCGGAAGACTAAGGATGGAGAAGTTTTGCAAAGTTTGTTGGCCCCAAAAGGCATTTCGCTTTTATGCTATTTGGGTCCCTAAGACCCTTTGGATAACTTGAGAGGTCCCATTGTAAAATGGGTGCCTCTAACCAAGTAATAATTTGTGTAGGTAGCTTTTCCCGGAGTAAAATGGGTGATTGATAGTGGATGTACCAATCATATGACCGGAGATAGCAAATTGCTCACTTTCATGGAAGCTATTCAACCATTTATGAGCATTATGTTTGGTGGAGGATCAAAAGGAAGTTTGGGGTAAGGTGGCTATCACAAATGACATGTCTTTGCAAATGTCATGCTTGTCCAATCCCTTAAATATCATTTGCTTTCCGTCCCCAATTGGCTTCTTGGTTATGATACACTATTTGGACTAAATGGGTCTTTAAGAGAGATATCAAGTGGCCTTTGTTGGAGAGTTGGATGGCAACCTTTACACTTGATTTCTAAAGAGAGCAATTCCATGCAACTTGTCTAATGGCCAAGGCCGAAAGGGGCTATGGCATCCCCAGCCCATGTCGGCATGAGGAATCTTCAAGATCTCTTAAAGGGGAATCACATCCTTGACTAACAAATGTCTCTTTGAGAAAGATCGTGTGTAGTATGTATAGGGAAGCAACATCAATCAAAGCACCCACCCAAGAATATTGTTCTTCAAGGCCTTTTGAGCTCCTTCATGTGGATCTCTTTGGGCCTCCTTCATGGGATAGTCTTGGGGGAAAAGTATGGACTTGTCATTGTTGATGATTACCAAGATATACATGGGTGTTTTCCTCAAGTCCAAGGATTAAACGAAGATCACTTTTATTGACTTTGCCAAGCAAGCACAACGCAAGTTTGACAAAGAAATCTTGGCAATAAGAAGTGACAATGGATCTGAGTTCAAAACTATACCTTGAAGAATTTTAGTGATGAAGGGATTGAGCATCAATATTCAGCCCATACACCTCAAAGAAATGGTGTAGCCAAAGGAAGAATCGCAACTTGTGGAGATGGCAAGGTCCATGTTGGATGAATACAAGTCACCACATAGTTTCGGGGTCCAACACCGCATGTCATGCATCAAACCGCTTTTCCCACTATATTGGAAAAGACTCCATATGAGCTTCTAACTGAAACAAGCCAAATGTCAAGTACTTTCGTATTTGGGTGCAAATGTTTCATCCTCAACAAAAGAGAAAGGTTAGGAAAATTTCAATCCAAAACAATTGAGGGTATATTTGTTATTATGGATCAAACTCACGATATAGAGTCTACAACAAATCCAATGGATGTGTGGTAGAAACTTTGGACGGGTGTTTGATGATTTAATGGTCCCATGGGGAGCAAGTTGATCTAAGTGATGTAGGTGAAGAAGATTCTTCAAGACATTTTGACCATGGGTGTTGGTGCACTTCTTCCTATGGAACAAGAACCTCATGATGATGAAGAAGAAGATAGACGCCTTACACATCATCAAACACTTCAACATTCATAACACCACAAGCCCCTATTGCTCAACCGATACCTTTAGCCCAAGTTGAAGAGGATGATCAAGCCTCCTCATGACAATCTTCAAGAACAAGAACAAGAAAGTCCAATCATTGATGATGAACCCAACAAATGCAATATGAACAAGAAGATCTTCCTCCACACATTAATGATCCATATGTTGAGGATGTGGATGATGGACATGAAGTTGAACCTCGGAAACCCTTACCTCTATCATGCCACGAGGGCCGGGTTGATGTTGACAAAATACTCACCCATATCGAAGGTAGAGTCACCGAAACACTGACCAACTTTTGTGCTCACTTCTTTTGTGTCTAGTTTTGAACCCATCAAGGTACAAGATGCATTGATAGACAACGATTTAGTTGCTATGCAAGAAGAGTTGAACAGTTTTGAACGAACCAAGTGTTTAGTCAAGAGGCCACCCACCAACACAACGTCATTGGAACAAAATGGATTTTCAAGAAAAACAAGATGAGAATGGGTAATCATCCCAAACAAGGCAAGGTTAGTGGCACAAGGGTACTCACAAGTTGAAGGTTTGACTTTGGTGAGACCTTTCCCCGCTCCTTGAATCCATTCCATCTTACTTGCTTATGCTGCTTTCAATGGTTTTACATTACATCAAATGGATGTGAAGAGTGTTTAACGGTCCTCTAAAGAAGTATATGTATCACAACCACTGGTTCGTTGATCCCATCACAAAGACTATTGTATAAACTTCATAAGGTTTGTATGGTTCTCAAACAAGCACCTCGTTTGGTATGATCATCTTAAGAAGTTTTAATGATGGTTTTGTGGGAGGGTGATCGATCCTACTTTTTACTAAGAGGGATAAGGGTGATTTGATCTTATGCCAAATCTATGTAGATGATATCATTTTTGGTTCTCCTAACATTCATTTGTGCAAGAAGTTTTGGGCTTCAATGACCAAGAATTTTGAAATGTCACCAATGCGGATTTGAAGTTCTTCCTTGGTTTTCAAATTCAACAATTTCAAGAAGGAATTTTTTGTCTCAAGCAAAGTACCTCAAGGATATCCTAGAGAAGTTTTATGTCCGATTGCCTTAAGACACCAATGCCAACCAAAATAACACTCATCAAGACAGAATCCCTTCGACCCATCTAAATACCGCTTATGATTGGTTCATTGTTTATCTTTGTGCATCTAGACCAGACATCATGTTTAGTGTATGCATTGTGTTAGATTTCAAGCTTCCCTAGGGAAAGTCATCATAAGGTTAATATTCTTAGATACCTTGTTCACACCCCAAAGTTGGGTCTATGGTATCCCAAGGATGCTAAGTTTGATCTCATTGATACACGGATGGGATTGGGCCGAGACAAAGTGGATCAAGTCCACCTCCTGCATGTCAATTTCTTGGACCTTTTGGTAAGTTGGTCATCAAGAAACAAAATTGTATTGCCCTCACCGCAGGTTGAATACATTGCGCCGCCACCAGTAACCGCATTATGGATGAGGCAAACTTTAAGGATTATGGTATCACCTATAGACATGTGCCTCTTCTATGTGATAATGAAAGTGTATCAACATTGCCGAGAACCCCAAGGATATCTCCGACCAAACACATTGATATTAGATATCACCTTGAGAGATCATGTTGAGAAAGGCGATATTCACATTGATCACATTGGGACAGATTTGCAATGGGATATTTTCACCAAACCATTGGATGAAGGGTTCAACTTAGGCGTGAACTTGGTATTTGGAGCTTGACAACATTATTGAAATCTAGTACTCATCCATGATTAAACTTAATGTCCTTGTCGGATGTAGGCATATATTTAGGGGAGACACTAATTCATGAGTTCTCTCACCCACATAATGCATAAATTGAACAAACACTCTCAGTTATCATAGTTTTAAAAAAACTAGGATACTTTATATGATGGAGTAGTGACTATGCACTTAAAGTACAAATCTTTTCCGGTCATGTCATGTCACTCGCAATGGTGCTAGCCACCACTTGTAGTCTATGCCTATGATTGAGTAAGGTGATCTGAGTTCCACATAAATAAGTTTTATTTGGAGAAAATTTTTCCTCATCATTTATCAAGGTGCTCCGCACCATTTATCCCAAGATGGGTGACAAGGGCTCCTCAGAGCAATTGCATTGATCTCATGCACCTTTTACAATCTCCTAAAGGGAAGATAAATGTTCCACATTTTCTATGGCATGAGATTCGGCTTGCTAGCTTCCAAGACAAGCGGGCTTTTCCTCATGCACCTTCTTCGTGCATTTATCGAGAGTGCAGCTCCCTTCCCATTGCACGACTCATATACATGAGAGATGGGTCATCCCACCTCACATGGCGGCCGACCATGTTCCTCCTCCTGCTCACGCTAGTCGCACCGCCGTTAGTTTTCCTCGACGCTAACCATCCTCATTCCAGTGATGCCTTTGGGCGATTGCTCGCTTTCTGGGAAGGCTATTCAGCCATGATGAAGATGTTCACCTTCCAAAGGTTCTAACACCACGATGTGGTCACTCGCATGGTCATTTCAAGAACGCCAAGGCTCGCCTCATGCGAGACTCAGGCGATATGATGTGAGGACGATGAGTCCTTTCCGCAGTAACCCCCTCTGATTTTGGTTTTCCTCCGGTCCCGAAAGGGCTGATTTCTTTGACGAGACCGGTGGCGTGGTGTTCATGATGATGATGATGAGGATGAGCTTTAATACTATCATGTCATTCCCCTTTGTTTTTGGATACTTTATGCCAAAGGGGGAGTAGGCTCCATATGCATTACTCTAGCTCATTATGTAATCGAACCTATGTTAGAGTAGTTTGTTGAACTATGTTATGGGTTGTTGAACTATGTTATGAGTTTGTTAGTTATGAATCTATATGATATATGAATTGATCCGCTTGTTGGTTGGTGAGTTTGGTGAATCTATATGAATTGATCTATATGAAGTGATCCAACTATTGTGGCATCAGTTGAGGGGGAGCCTCTGCCACTCGCTACCTATTCTTATTATGGTTATTGAGCTCCACAACAAATACTTCCGATACTATTATGAGATGCATATGAGTTGTCATCAACTACCAAAAGGGGGAGATTGAGTGCAATCATGCCCTTAAATCATATTTTGATGTTGATGACAACACATATGCTCTGGACTAATCATGTTTATCAAGTATATCTCAGATTGTGTTCCAAAGACCGTATGCATGGATCATGACTAGGGACAAAAAGCATATAACTCAAGAATGGAGATAAGGTGTTAACTTCATTTATGTTTTGTTCTTGAGTATAGGTATCCCAGATATTAAGAGGGATCGATGGATCTTGGAAAAACTTGCTCAAAGCTGGTATCTATATACCTTACCTTCGGATGTCCGGGCCTAAGGACGCCCCGTCCTTCCCGATTGCTCGACGTCCGGACGCTTACTTGACGTCCACATTTCCACAACAGAACATTTTTATGGATGTCCGAATCCTCCGACGTCCGACACTTTCACATCGAACTTTCTACGGATCCCCCCCGGACAACGATCCTCGATAATCGTTTGTGGGTCACACTTTTCACAGCGAACATTTTTAGGATGTCCGAACTTCCGGACGTCCCAACTTTCTACATCGTAAGCATTCTACGGATGTCCGCCCTGCCGACGATCGATCCCTGACATTGGTTTGTGGGTCACACTTAAGGTTCGGTCGTCCGATGACTGGACGTCCGACCCATTTAGCTTTCCTGGACGCCGACGCCTCCGAACGTCCGCCATCCTGCACTTCAAACGGTCACCTTTTTCCCACCACGATATATACTCCTTCCTTCCACGGGTTTGGTTGACCATTCACTTTGAACAAACCTTAGAACACTTCTCACACTCTCTCATTTTCCACACCAAATCCTAGATCCTCAAGGATTTGAGAGCTTTGAAAAGAAGCGTCCGATCAAGTGATAGATCCACTTCTCCTCCTTCTTGCACCCAAGGAATTCGGATTTGAGCAAGTCTTGAGCAAATCCCCATCGGTCTTGTTACTTTGAGGTTGGAGACTCCTAGGCGGTAGGAGTCTTTGGAGAAGAATCGACTTTGTGATTACCCCGATAAGTTTGTGAGGGTTTGGAGACCACCCAAGGTCTACCACTAGTGGTTGAGAAACGCCTTCGTGGCGTTGTCTCAAAGGGAGAATAGGGTGAGCCTCGTATGCTGGTGTGCCTTCATGGTAACATCCACTCTCTAACGGTGACCAGCTTCCCTCCAAGGAAGTGAACATCGCATAACATCTCGCCTCCCTGAGTTGCGGTTATTCCTAACCCTAACTCCATACTTGTGGTTACTTGTTTTGGTTTGCACTTACTTACATCATATTGTGCTTTCTCACTTATATACTTGTGCTACTTGCCTAGTACTTCATACTTACTAGCAATTGTTAGGTTTACTTTCATATTCCGCAACTATTCCAAAATTGCTAAGTAATAATTAAAATTTGTAATTGTACCTATTCACCCCTCTAGGTCCATCTCGATCCTTTCACCCACCATTCAATGCAACGCTTCAGATTGCGGTCACCCAAGGCCTGTGGCCACCGGGAAGGCCGCCTCGATGGACGACATGATGGTCAACCCATCCGCAAGTTTGCCGCCATCAAGGCGGAAAGTCCTTACCAGTCCCCGCTACCACCACGCCATGCGCGAGGGAGGGACGAAATTTATTGACTTACTGCTTCCTACCTTTATGCCTATGCAGCAGGGCCCAACAGTGGTTGGCCCACCTGTCTGCAGCCAAAGGCAGGTGCAAAGGCACCTTGAGCTCAATCCACGAGGAGATGGTGTTTATAATCAAACTTCTCGGTCTTGTAACAGTTGTCCGGACAATCAAAGGATCAAGATTATATAAGTCTTTTTAACATTTCAATGGACTACTACATTGTATGTATGTAGACATATTTTGCTTCAGATGTAGTCACTTGTTGCAATTCTAAAAAGACTTATATTTGGAAACGGAGGGAGTACAACGATAAATGCATGTCGTGACTTCCCTTTTGATACTTGCATGTGTTGATTTGATGCACCTTGCCAAATTTTGACTATAAATTTAACTAGCCAAATTTTCATGCACAAAAAAATTGTGGTTGTTTGATTTGGACTATGTTTGTCTTATGTTGCCACATTATTTTCCCCACACTTTTGCCTAACTTGAGTTGTCAAATTGTTAGACACACTTTCTTGCCAACGAATCTTGCCACACTTTTTGTGTCTATGACATGGGGGTTCATGCTAAAAAAAAATTCTTGTCTTAGGTGTGGCTAATAACAAAGACTTATATATTTAGGAACGGAGGGAGTAGAAAATAAAATAATAATGCATGTTGGGGCAACCCATGTTTCCATAAATTTAGCCGGGGTTTGTTCACAATTTGACGAGGGGTGGTTGTTCATTTAATGGAAGGACTTTACCAGACTTGGAAAATCAAAGGCCTGGCACTTCAGAAAACCACTTGGAACAAGGGTAGCTATCTCAAAAACAATCAACAACTAAAAAACGGCGACCGGCACCTTAAAATTTTAAACGATTGTTTTGATGGAGGAAAAAGGAAAACTACCCCACTATGTATATATAGGGAGTTTGGCCTTTTGCTTGCTAGGGTTGCCTGCTCACACACTCTCATCCTTCCATATCTAAACAAGATAGGGGTGGTAACACCGCCTTTTTCCCTTCAAAAACAGCTTTTCTATCCTCACCGCTGGTTACAGATCCGACATATCCGCCTCCATCGGTGAAGGGGAGGGGGCAGCGTTAGGCCATCGACAGCGAGGGAGGAGACCCACCGCCGCCCAATTTCGGCCGAGGCGCCCTGGGAGGTCCACCGACTTTGTCGGCTTAGTGTGGGCGGATTCGGCCCCCGCCGCCCACCTATCCACATCCCGACGACCTTCGTGTATATATTCCTTTGAAACCGCCTTAGTTTCTACTTCCCTTCCCACGTCAACGGATGTGCATCATTTTCACCTTCTCCTTTCGATCGGATGGTCCAATGTCACCTATTTTTTTTCTTATATTGTTAGAGTTAAAGCTACTTCATGGAGTCAATCTTGGTACTTGGTTCAAACAAGAAATAAAGTGGGGTGGGGAAATTTAGTAATCAAGTACAATCGGACTTGGCAAACAGAAGGAAAGGAGGTGAAAATAGTAAAGGGTCATCCAACCTCTCTTGGTCAAAAGGGAAATATAGGGGTAACATTGTACACAAAGGTATGACCAGACTAGATTTGCTATCCACAATAGGGTAGGTGGTTAGAGTGAACAAAAAATGATTCAACCGAACGCTCCAACGATCTATAATTTTTTGATTGCTCCATGCTACTTTTATCTACGCTTTTGGACTATATTGGGCTTTATTTTCCATTTTTATATTATTTTGGGACTAACCTTATTAACCGGAGGCCCACCCGATTGCTGTTTTTTTGCCTATTTCAAGGTTTCAAGAAAAGAATATCAAACGGAGTCCAAACGGAATGAAACCTTAAACGTGATTTTCTCACCGAACGTGATCCGGGGACTTGGACCCTACTCCAGGAACAAAAGAGGCGGTCCAGGGTGGGGGTGCCCTCCCCTGGGGCGCACCCCCTCAGGGCCCCTATTGCTTCCACCACCTTCCCTCCTCCTATATACCCACCATCCAAACGACGTAAAGGAGCCAAAACCTAATTCCACCCGCCCAATTCCTCAGATCCATGAGATCCCATCTTGGGGCCTGCCCGGTTTCCCGAGGGGGCATCCACCACAGGGCTTTTACATTAAAACACCATAGCCCCCCAATGAAGTGTGAGTAGTTTATTCAGACCTTCGGTCCATAGCTAGTAGCTAGATGGCTTTTCTCTTTTTGGATCTCAATACAATGTTCCTCCTCTCGTGGAGATCTATTTGATGTAATCTTCTTTTTATGTGTGTTTGTTGAGACCATGAATTGTGGGTTTATGATCCAAGTTTATCTATGAATAATATTTGAATCTTCTCTAATTTTTTATGTATGATTGGTTATCTTTGCAAGTCTTTCAATTATCCGTTCGGGGCCAATAAGATTGGTAGTTCTTGCAATTGGAGAAGTGCAAGCTTTGGGTTCAATCTTATGGTGTCCTTACCCAAGACATAAAGGGTTGAAGGCACGATTGTATTGTTGCCATCGAGGATAACAAGATGGGGTATTTATCATATTTCATGAATTTATTCCTCACATCATGTCATCTTGCTTAAAGGCTGCTACTTTTTTAACTTAATACTCTAGATGCATGCTAGATAGTGGTCATGAGTGGAGTAATAGTAGTAGATGCAAATCGGTTCGGTCTATTTGTCTTGGACGTGATGCCTATATACATGATCATACCTAGATATACTCATAACTATGCTTTTCCAATTGCTCAACAAGAATTTGTTCACCCACCGGAGAATAGTTATGTTTTGAGAGAAGCCACTAGTGAAACCTATGGCCCCTGTGTCTATTCTCATCATATCAATCTCCATCACTTTAATACTTGCTTTGTTTTTTACTTTGCCTTTTAATTTTCACTTTGCATCTCTATATCAAAAATAAAAAATATTACTTATCATCTCTATCGATCTCACTCCGAAGTGACCGGAAGGATTGACAACCCCTAATCGCTTTTGGAGGAGCTATCGCTTTGGTGCGGTACGAGGGACTTTCGTGGCCTCCACCGGATTGATACCTTGGTTCTAAAAACCGAGGGAAATACTTACGCCACTCCTCATCATCCTCTCCTCTTCGGGGAACGCAGGTTCAAGAGGGCAAGAAGAATTTCTGCCCGCTGTAGTCTAGGAAGTCAACATACCGGACCCATCACAATCCCTATCTCTCGATTACATTATTTGCCATTTGCCTCGCTTTCCTCTCCCCCACTTCACCCTTTGCCGCTTATTCGCCTCTTTCCCAATCCCTCCTCTTTTCCCCGCCCTTTTCCTCGCCCTTTTGTTTGCTCATGTTTAGTTTGTTGCTTTTCATGACTAGTCTCATATCTTCTCCTTATCTCCCAGAATGAAGTTCTAAATTTTAAGCAAAGGAGGGATAAAATCAAAAGACCTTTGGCATAGAATTTGCAATGCTCAAATAGATCTACCAGAAGCAAATCTTACTTCTTTCTTCGTAATTTTTGAGGTGCTAATCCTTGGTATAGATATATCCTTGATACCATTACCGAGGGAATTTCTTGGGTAGCTTTACTTTTGATTCTTATAATGCTTTAATATATTTATTTGGCTCACCACCCTTTTGGTTAATGGAACTATGTTAACTTTGGAGCATGTTATGCAAAGACTTGAAATTATTGAGAATAAAGTTGCTACCATTGAAATTGAAAATCTTGATAAAAAGATCCACAATCAAATTACCCAATATGGATCTAAGGTAGGAATGACTTTGAAAAATATTAAAGAAAAAGAACCCATAGTTAATGAGAAAATAAATCTAGATTCCACAAGAATCGATAAACTTGAGGGTATCATAACCAACTTGGGAACCCTTTTTCCAAACAAAACACTCCAAGTTCGTTTACTAAAAATACTATGCTTATTTATGTTCCTAAGAATAAGGGTGAATCATCTAGTGGAAACCGGATCTTAAATCTATAAGTGATCATCCCAATCTTTTGCCATCATTATGAAACCATTTTTAATGAATTTTTCGATCTTTTTCTAAAATTTGACAATTACTAGAAAGAAAGGTTTTAAAGAAGGTAGATGCCTCATTGAAGAATTTCCTACCAAAGATGGCAATGCCCAGATCTATCCTTGCTTTTATGCCAGCTAGGGGCAAACGATAGGCTTTGTCGGGAGGCAACCCAATTTTATTTTTTGTTTTTGTTTTTGTTTCATTTAGGAATAAATAATCCATCTAGCCTGATTATATTGGTTTTATGTTTTAGTTAGTGTTTGTGCCAAGCTGACCTATTGGATCTTCTTGGATGATAGTTATTTGATCTTGTTAACCAAACTTTGCACTCAAAGGTCTTAATTATTAAAAATCACAAGAACGTGATAAAATACTGATTCCAATTTCTCTGATCAATAAACAAATTTTCTAGGCCTTCAAGTTTGCTTAGTTACATATTACTACGTGCCTTGCTTTTTAGTTCTGCTTTGTGTTGTTTGCTTATTTTGATGAATCTATGGCTAGTAAAATAGTTTATAATCTATAGAGAAGTTGGAAACGTAGGTATAACACCAATATAAATAAATAATGAGTTCATTACAGTACCAAAGTAGTATTTTTGTTTTTTTCAAAGAGCTCACCGGATTTCTATTGAGTTTTGTGTTGTGGTTTTGTTTTGGGTGAATTTTGATGGATTATGGAACAAGGAGTGGCAAGTTTGCTTGGGGATGCCCATGGCACCCCCAAGATAATCCAAGGAAACCAAAGTTAAAGCTTGGGGATGCCCCTAAGGCATCCCCTTTCGCCTACTTCCATCGGTAATTTATTTGGAGCTATATTTTTATTCACCACATGATAAGTGTTTTGCTTGGAGCGCCTTTGTATTATTTGTATCTTTGCTTGTTAGTTTACCACAATCATCCTTGTTAAACCTTTTGGAGAGAAGCCAATTTGATTAGAATTTGCTAGAATACTCTATGTGCTTCACTTATATCTTTTGAGCTTGATAGTTTTGCCTCATAGTTTCACTTATATCTTTTGAGCGGATAATTTTTGCTTTAGTGCTTTCAGATCTTTAGAGCATGGTGGTGGATTTGTTTTAAACAAACTATTGATCTTCCTTGTTTACTTAGATTTTTTGAGAGTCATTAATGGCAATTTGGCTTAATATTAATTGTTGGAAATATGCCCTAGAGGCAATAATAAATTAGTTATTATTATTATATTTCCTTGTTCATGATAATCGTTTATTATCCATGCTATAATTGTATTGATAGGAAACTCAAATACATGTGTGGATACATAGACAACACCATGTCCCTAGGCCTCTATTCTAGCTCGTTGATCAATAGATGGTTACGGTTTTCCTAACCATGGACATTGGATGTCATTGATAACGGGATCACATCATTAGGAGAATGATGTGATGGACAAGACCCAATCCTAAGCCTAGCACAAAGATCGTAGTTCGTATGCTAAAGCTTTTCTAATGTCAAGTATCATTTCCAGACCATGAGATTGTGCAACCCGGATACCGTGGAATGCTTTGGTGTACCAAACGCCACAACGAATCGGGTGACTATAAATGCACTTGGTATTCCGAAAGTGTCTTGGGTTAACGAATCAAGATGGATTTGTCCCGTAAACGGAGAGGTATCTCCGGCCCACTCGGTAGGACATCATCATATGTACAATGTGACCAAGGGTTTGATCACGGGGATGCTATAGAACGAGTAAAGAGACTTGCCGTAACAGATTGAACAAGGTATCGGGATACCACGATCGGATCTCGTGCAAGTACAATACCGCTAGACAAAGGGAATTGTATACGGATCGATTGGTCCTTGACATCGGGTTCATCCGATGAGATCATCGGGAACATGGGGAGCCCATGGGTATCCAGATCCCGCTATTGGTTATTGACCGGAGAACGCCCCTGTCATGTCTACATGTCTCCCAACCCGAGGGTCTAACACTTAAGGTCCGATGGACGCTAGGGTTATAAAGGAAGTTTGTATGTGGTTACCGAATGTTGTTCGAGTCCCGGATGAGATCCCGGACGTCACGAGGAGTTCCGGAATGGTCCGGAGGAAAATTTATTTATGGAAAGTTGTTGTTCGGGTTCCAAAAAGTTCGGTTTTTTCAATTGTACCGGAAGCTCGAATTCCGGAGGATTCCGGAGGGGTCCGAGGTCCCGGAAATTGTTCCCCACGTCCAATACAGAGCATGGGTGAGGGGCGCCTCAGCCTTAATGGGCCAGGCACCAGCCCCCAAGGCCCATGCCATGGGAGGGGGGAAACCCAAGGGAGGGCCTCCACTTGACTTGGGAGGCACCTCCCTCTTGGGCCGCCCCCAAGTCCCATCTAGGGCTGGCCGCACCCTTTGGGGTGGAAATTTAAAGGGGCGCAGCCCCTTTCCCCTATATATACTTGAGGTTTTGGGGCGCCCAACACACATGAGAACCCCTCTTGGTGGGCCTCCTCCTCCCCTTTTGGGCGGCCCCCGGATTGCCCGCCTCCACCACCACCACGCCGTTTGCTGCTGGATGGAGTCCTCAACCCTCCTCTCTCCTTGCTGGATCAAGGCATGGGAGACGCCACCGGCTGTACGGGTTGAACGCGAGGTGCCCCGTTCGGCACTAGGATCTCCGGTGATTTGGATCACGACAGACGACTCCTTCAACCCCGTTCTTGAACGCTTCCGCTTAGCGATCTACAAGGGTATGTAGATGCACTTCCTTCCTCGCTTTAAATCTCCATAGATTGGGATTTTGGGAGAAAATTTTGAATTTCTCCTACATAACCCAACAAAGGGCATCATGAGCTAGGTCTATTTGGAGATTCTTTGACCAGTAGAACACAAAGTAGTTGTGGGCTGATGATGTTCAATATGCTTACCATTACTAGTCCAATCTTGTTTCGACTATTGTGGGATGAAGGCCCGGACCGACCTTACACGATTTACGTGAGACAAGGTTCCACCGACCGACATGCACTTGGTGCATAAGGTGGCTAGGGTGCCGTTCCCACTTTAGTTGAACGGATTCGATGAAAAGGGTCCTTATGAAGGGTAAATAGAATTGGCATATCACGGGGTTTTATGAGGTAAGAAACGTTTTCTAGAAACCCATAGCAGCCACGAAAACATGCAAACAACAATTAGAGGACGCCTAACTTGTTTTTGCGGTATGCTATTGATGTGATATGGCCAAGAAGAATGTGATGAATGATATGTGATGTATGAGATTGATCATGTTCTTGTAATAGGATTCACGACTTGATGTCGATGAGTATGACAACCGCAGGAGCCATAGGAGTTGTCTTTATTTATTGTATGACCATGGTCATTAAACAACGCCATGTAATTACTTTTACTTTATTGCTAACCGAGCCATAGTAGTAGAAGTAATAGTTGGCAGACAACTTCATGAAGACACGATGATGGAGATCATGATGATGGAGATCATGGTGTCATGCCGGAGATGATGATCATGGAGCCCCAAGATGGAGATCAATGGAGCTATATGATATTGGCCATATCATGTCACTACTATATAATTGCATGTGATGTTTATTATGTTTATGCATCTTGTTTACTTAGAAACGACGGTAGTAAATAAGATGATCCTACACAAATTTCAAGAAGTGTTCTCCTCGACTGCACCTACAGTCACGCTTCTAAGCACCACGGATGATCGGTGATGGATTCTACGCTCACATACAACGGTGTAAGACAGATTTACACAGAAAAACACTTGGGGTTAACTTGACGAGCCTAGCATGTGCGACATGGCCTCGAACACGGAGACCGAAGGTCGAGCATGAGTCGATAGTAGATACGATCAACATGAAGATGTTCACCGATGATGACTAGTCCGTTTCACGTGATGATCGGACACGCCTAGTTGACTCGGATCATGTAATCACTTAGATGACCGAGGGATGTCTATCTGAGGGAGTTCATAAGATGAACTTAATTATCCTAACATAGTCAAAAGATCTTTGCAAATTATGTCGTGAGCTCCGCTTTAGTTCCACTGCTTAGATATGTTCCAGAGAAAATATAGTTGAAAGTTGAAGAGCATTATGCGGAAGAGAAAGCTTATGTCCTTAATGCACCGCCACAGGCTGAACCCCAAACGCCGCTTGTGGATGTTACTAACATCGGACATACACGCTGGATAACTACGTGATAGTTCGTTAAACGGTTTAGAGTTGAGGCAATCAAGACGTTCAAATGTCGCGAACATATGAGATGTTTCAAGGCTGAATTGGGATTTCGGCTCGTGCCACGCCAAGAGGTATAAGACCGACGATTGTCTTAGCCTCAAACTAAGGGAGAAAAGCTCAATCGCTGAGCTTGTGCTCGATTGTCCAGGCAACAATCACTTGAACCGAGGGAGTTGATCTTCCGATGAGATAGTGATGTTTCTCCAAAGTCATTTCCACCAAGCTGCTAGAGCTTCGGATGAACTATAACATATCAAGGATAGAATGATGATCCTTGAGGTATTCGCTGTTTGACATCGAAAGTAGAAATCAAGAAGGAGCATCAATTGTTGATGGTTGAAGAAACCACTAGTTTCAAGAAGGGCAAGGGCAAGAAGGGAACTTCTGAAACCAAACAGTTGCCTCCAAGAAGAAACCCAAGGTTGAACCCAAACCCAGACTAAGTGCTTCGTAATAAGGGGAACAGCCACGGAGCAGAATTACCCTAGATACTTGGTAGATGAGAAGGCGCAAGGTCGATAGAAGTATATTGGATATGCATTATGTTAATGTGTACTTTACTAGACTCTAGTAGCACCGGGTATTAGATACCGTTCGTTGCTAAGTGTTAGTAACTCAAATAAAAGCTACTAATAAACGGAGACTAGCTAAAGGTGAGGACATATATGTTGGAAGTGTTTCCAAGGTTGATGTGATCACATCGACGCCCTCTACCATCGAGATTGATGTTAAACCTAAATAATTGTTATTTGGTGTTTATGCTGAGCATAGACATGATTGGATTATGTCTATCGAATACGGTTATTCATTTAAGGAGAATAATGGTTACTCTATTTATTTGAATAATACCTTCAATGGTCTTGCACCTAAAAAGAATGGTTTATTGAATCTCGATTGTAGTGATACACATTTTCATGCCAAAAGATATAAGATAGTAATGATGGTACCACTTACTTGTGGAACGCCATGTAAGTCATATTGGTATAAACGATGAAGAAGCTCCATGTTGATGGATCTTTGACTCACTCGCTTTTGAAAAGTTTGAGACATGCAAACCATGTCTATTAGTGTATACGCATGATGAAACTCCATTCGATGGATAGTTTGGACTCACTTGATTTTGAATCACTTGAGATATGCAAATCATACCACATGGGCAAGATGACCAAAAGCCTCGTTTCAAGAAGATGGAACAAGATAGCAACTTGTTGAAGTAACACATTTTGATGTGTGCAGTCCAATGAGTGCCGAGGCATGCGTGAATATCGTTATGTTCTTACTTCATGATGATTCAGTAGATGTTAAGTATATTTACTTGATGAAACTCAAGTCTGAATTATTGAATGGTTCAAGTAATTTCAGAGTGAAGTTGAAGATCTTCGTGACAAGAGGATAAAATGTCTTGATGTGATCATAGAGATGAATATCTGAGTTATGAGTTTGGTACACAATTGAGACATTGTGGAAATTGTTTCACACCTAATTACCGCCTCGAACACCATAGTGTGATGGTGTCCGAACATCATAGTTGCACCCTATTAGATATGGTTGCACTCATGATGTCTCTTATCGAATTACCACTATCGTCATGGGTTAGCATTAGAGACAACCGCACTCACTTTAATAGGGTACCACGTAATTCCGCTGAGATGACACCGATGAACTATGGTTTAGAGAAACCTAAACTGTCATTTCTTAAAGGTTTGGGGCTATGACACTTATATGAAAAAGTTTCGGTTGATAAGCTCGAACCCAAAGCTTAATAAAATGCATCTTCATAGGACACCCAAAACGGTTGGGTATACTCTCCTAATTCAGATCCGAAGCAATTAGGATTGTTTCTTGAATCGGTCCTTTTCGAGGAAAAGTTTGTCTCAAAAGTTGAGGGAGGATGGTGGAGACTTGATGAGGTTATTGAACCGCACTTCAACTAGTGGTAGCAGGCAAGGAAGTTATTCCGTGGCACCTACACCAATTGAAGTAGAAGCTATGATAGTGATCATGAAGTTTTGGATCAAGTCACCGACGCACTGGGTGACAAGGATGCGATTACTTGAGTGGTACGCAACCTGTTTTGAAGGTCATGTTGCTAGACAACAATGAACCCACGAGCTATGGAGAAGCGGGTGGGCCCAAATTCACAAATGGTTAGAAGCCATGAAACCGAGATAGGATCCATGTATCGTAACAAAGCATGGACTTTGGTGGACTTGCCCGATGATCGGCAAGACATTGAGATGAATGGATCTTTAAGAAGAAGACGACGTGACGGTAATATCACCGCCTATGAAGCTCGACTTGTTGGAAGAGTTTTTCACAAGTTCAAGGAGTTGACTACGATGAGATTTTTCATCCGTAGCGATGCTTAAGTCCGCTTGAATCATGTTAGCAAAGCTGCATTTATGAAATCGCGATGGATGTCAAAATGAGTATCCTTACCAGTTTTAAGGAAATTGGTGATGCAATCGAAAGTTTTGTCGATCCTAAGGATGCTAAAAGGTATGCTAGCACCAGATCCTTCTAAGGACCGGAGTAAGCATCTCGGAGTTGGAATGTGCGCTTTGATGGATGATCAAAGATTTTGGGTTTATACAAAGTTTATGAGAAACTTGTATTTCCAAAGAAGTGAGGGGAGCACTATAGAATTTTGATGAGTATATGTTGTTGAATATTGTTGATCGTAAATGATGTAGAATTTCTCGAAAGCATATAGGGTTATTTGAAAAGTGTTTTCAAGTGAAAACCGATTAGCTACTGAAATTGAGCATCAAGATCTATAGGATAGATCAAAACCGCTTAATGGTACTTTCAAATGAGCACATACCTTGACATAATCTGAAAGTGTTCAGATGGATCACAAAGAAGGAGTTTGCCTGAGTTTTAAGGATGTTAAGATTAAAGCTCGACCACGCAGAAAAGAGAGAAAGGAAAGGTCGCCCCTATGCTTCGATATAGGCTCTATAGTATGCTTGCGTGTACCGACCGAAGGTTGCCTTGCCATGAGTCAGCCAGGTACAAGAATGATCCAGAATGGATCATTGGACGGTCAAAATTGTCCTTGGAGTAAATATGACATGTTTTCGATTATGGAGGTGATAAAGAGTTCGAAGGGTTACGCCGATGCAAGCTTTAACACCTATCCAATGACTCTAAGTAGCAAACATGATACGATAGTGGAACAACCATTTGGAATAGCTCCAATGGGGGAAGCAGATTTATAATATGACCTAGAAATTTGTAAGCACACACGGATCCGAAAGGTTCGACCTGACTAAAACCGTGACTAAAACCTCTCTCACAAGCAAAACATGATCAAACCTCGTAACTCATTGAGCCTAAATCACATGATGATGTGAACTAGTTTACGACACTAGTAAACTTTTGGTGTTGGTCACATGGCATGTGACCTATCGCTGTTAATCACATGACGATGTGAACTAGATTATTGACTCTAGTGCAAGTGGAGACTGTTGGAAATATGCCCTAGAGGCAATAATAAATTAGTTATTATTATTATATTTCCTTGTTCATGATAATCGCTTATTATCCATGCTATAATTGTATTGATAGGAAACTCAAATACATTGTGGATACATAGACAACACCATGTCCCTAGCAAGCCTCTATTGGCTAGCTCGTTGATCAATAGATGGTTACGGTTTCCAACCATGGACATTGGATGTCATTGATAACGGATCACATCATTAGGAGAATGATGGATGGACAAGACCCAATCCTAAGCCTAGCACAAAGATCGAGTTCAGAATGCTAAAGCTTTTCTAATGTCAAGTATCATTTCCTTAGACCATGAGATTGTGCAACTCCGGATACCGAGAATGCTTTGGTGTACCAAACGCCACAACGTAATTGGGTGACTATAAAGGTGCACTATGTATCTCCGAAAGTGTCTGCTGGTTGGCACGAATCAAGATCGGATTTGTCACCCGTAAACGGAGAGGTATCTCCGCCCACCTGAGGACATCATCATAATGTGCACAATGTGACCAAGGGGTTGATCAGGGTGTAGGGCAATTTATTCCTAGTGGTTTTGGTGATTGATGACAATGCTTTGCGACTAATCGTGGGCTAAGTTCTTTCTGAAGATCATCCATTGGCACGGACGATTTCCCCCTGTTTTTATTCAAGACGTGTAGCTCCGCGTTCGTTGTTGGTGGACTAGTTTCAGAGGAGTCACCGCATTATTAAGAGGGATCCGCTGGTAAGGCTAGTGGAATCAACACGCATACATCCTTATCACACCCGCTGCCTTCCCTTTGCATCTTTGGAGCTGCCCTCTCTTCCGCTTTGGTTTCGCGTTGGCCGAGGTATCACGACCCATGGTAGTACTGAGCCACAAGCGGTAGTATCACCAAAGAGCGGTAGTACTGCCCCAAGAGTTCATCCGATGAGCGGTAGTACCGCGGCTTCGACTACTACCTCAAGAGTACAACTTACTACCGCATTCGAGACGGTGTTTTTCGGTGGTTTTAGGCACTAGAGCGGCAAGAAAGGTAGTACCGCCCAAGGTAGTACCGTCCCCGCGGTAGGCTCTCCGGGCCATTGTAATGACTCCGTGTCTCTTTTCGTTCACCCAATGAAAACATCACCGCTATGCCTCATGGCTAAAGCCACCAACAAGGTAACCCCAACATCAAAACTACCATCATCCATCATTCCTCTTTAACGGATTGCATTGATGAACATGAGGGACTAATGTAGAGGAAAATGAATTTGAGATCTTTATGAGTAAACTCAAGGGCAAATCCAAGATGCACTTCGCTGTTCTCTTGGAACAACTTGGTGAAGCCAATGTCATGATCAGACTCATGAAGAAACCATCTCTAAGATGGAAGGGCATAGTCGGACTATGCCGATGAGATTTCGGATCTTTCCAATGCTCTGAGGAAGAGCGTGGCCTTCGCTTGGCTCTTGAGGAGTCACACAACGATGATCACGCTTAAATTAAAGAAAGACCTTGATCATACTCTTGTTGTGTCTGTGCTTAGTTCCAGAAGGCAAAGCTCGAGTTGATCTTGCTAGACTCAATGAGGACTTTGACACTTCGAAAGGTTTCACAAAGTCTTGAAGGGTGCCATGCTAGTCTCAAAGAGTCTCATGATCAACTTCAAGTAAAGCTAACCAAGGAGAAAGCCACCTTCCTCATATGATATTGATTGATAATGCAAATGCTACTAACCCTTGTTGTGAGCATGTGCATCTTGTTGAGGAGAATGCTGTTGAAGGAGCAACTTGAAAAGGGCCTTGTCTCATGCATTCAAGGTGAGAAGAACCTTTTAAACCTTTTGAGTAATCAAAAGGAAGGTTGGCCAAGGAGGGGATTGGGTCCCAAGCCCAAGAGCAAGAAGAAGAAAATGAAAGAAACAACCTCCCCCTCTCAAGCAAACTTTTGTGAAGGAGGGAGGGTGCTTCCAAGAAGAAGAAGAACTGTAAGGGTGGCAATGTCAAGAAGGACAACATTATTCTAAACAAGCCAGATTTTAACCCCTTTATGTGTTGTGCCGCTAGTGATGGGCATGTTTATGCTAAATTTGTTGGTTCTTCTTATGAGTACATTGAATGGTCTATTTGGGTCCCTAAGACCTCAAATTAACATCAAAGGACCCATTACCAAATGGGTACCAAAACCAAGCATTGATCTTTAGGGTTTGCTTGGTGGGGGATCATGGTTGTTGATAGTGGAGCAACAAATCATATAACCCAAGGACATGGTGGTGAAGCAAGAGATTCCATCTATGCCCACCGATGTCGGGGGTGATGCATCACATTCTAAGGTATTGGGTCCCAAGGTTGTATTTCATGATCTTACGATCGAGAAAGTCATGCTTGTTGAGTCCCTTGCATACAATTTGCTTTCCGCTCACAACTTGCATATGGGTTTTGCCTTTCTTTGACATTGATACTGGTTCTTGGGAGCAAGACTTTAAAGTATTTTTTGGGGCGTCAAAACGGTCTCTATGTGATTAACTTTTTGAGCATTCCACTAAGACCGCGACATGCCTAATGGCTAAAGTTGACGGGATGGCTTTGGCATCCTAGCCCATGTCAATATGAGATCTTTGCAAAGTCTTTCAAGGGGACCATGTTCGTGGACTAACAAATGTTAGCTTTCAAAGACCGTGCTTGCAAAGGTTGTATTGAAGGAAAGCCATGAGAAGGCTCACCCTCCCACAACTATCATATACTAAAGAGACCCTTGAGCCCCTCCACATGGATCTCTTTGGGCCACCATCATTTGATAGTCTTGGAGGAAGAAAGTATTGTTGTGATCGGATGACTATTCAAGATACACTTGGTATTTTTTGTAACATCCCAAATTTTCAATTTGGAATGTTATACATTAGGTTCATGCATATCATATTTTCTCGATTTTCCGATCCTAGAAATTTCACGCAACTCAAGGACCCTGAGAGAGTTGAAGTTTCATAATTTTCATATTTGGGAATTCTCAAATTTTGAAAATAGGATCATTGATTATTTAAATTATCTTCATAAAGTTTTTCCTAAAAATATTTCGAGAGGGAATAATATGACTTTCCCAAACAATTAGGAAAATGAAGATATTATAAATAAACCAAATT